>JAUEKU010161956.1:0-12012 GCA_032274805.1 Gypsophila paniculata
AGGGTCAGACTGATTCAAATGGCTATTGCTTGACTCAGTCTTACCCAGGCCATTATCAACAGGAGTATGAGCACTAGGTACAACAGATTTTTGGACGATCCTCACTTCCCGATTAATGGCACCAACAGCTGTAGGAATCCGAGAATCACCTAAAGGTATTAGTACAGGATTTGACGCAGACGGTGCACCAACAGCATTAGCATTGGGCCTTATAGGAGGAAAATTATCTGAAACAGCACCGATGCTTTCTTTTGAGTAGTAGGGGTCTGTTCTGTAAGGCTTGGAATCATGTGCACCACTAAGACTACCATCACGCTTCGTTGCTAGCCCATTTATAGGGATAGGCAACCCTCTGGAAAGAAGTAATATATTATACTCCATATTTGAAAATATATAATTTATTAGTTAATGGTAAAAAAATTGGACATTGATCTTATCCCGCTACTGCTTGATAATAATCCTGAAAAATAAAAACTTACTTGTCCACATGAACAATATCTGTTTCTTTTAAAGGAGTGATGGGACGCCTGAAAACTTTCTCACTAATATCATTTACTCCATTTGCCTTCCGAACGAAATTGCTCCTCCGACCCCCAGAATCTAAACCAGAAGGAAAGAAGAGAGTAAATACGGACTACTAGATATTCAGTTATTAAAGCTTATAGGAAAACATTTACAAGGAGCCAATGAATGAAGAAAGTATATATAATTATTCAGTGCAATAAGTATGGTGTGTGATTCCTGCCCTCATAATCAGCTTTGCTTAATCTCCACAAATATGAAGATGTAACAGCAGAAAGGAGAAATTGAAAACAAAATGAAGAAGGACAAATTAAATAAAATCCAACAAATGGCACTATCAACTTCTACATAGATGTAAAAGTTAATAATCCCTCGATTAACCAGAGAACTTCCACAAAACACCCCTTCACAAAGTAAAATCATCTTTTTCATATACAAGAAGAGTAAAAGGCATAAGAAGAAGGAAGAGATTCTTTAACTTGGAAACTGCATAGTGAGTGAATGAATAATATTCCATATTGTATTCCATGGAAACTTTGTCTAAAATATAAATTACGAACTCCGGCATCGTAGTGGATGATTTGTTTCAAATATAGAGAACATTAAGAAACCCACCTCACAAAATGAACTCTGTTCAATATGGTCGATTTGCTTCAAGGAACGGCTAACAAAATGCTGCATCATGCAGCCTGGGTCACATTTATAACAGACACTAGAAACAATATCACAGACATAAAGAAGCCTCCTACCTAAAAAACCTAGATCTTAAATCACTTAAACGAAAGTAATGAACTTGTAATTGAATCAGCTGTACAAGACACTTAATGGAAGATGATAAAGAGCCCTCTCCCATGTTTCTGTGATTGCAATATCAACTACTAATTGAATTGGTATAAGACCAAAAGTTTTAACTGAGCGAGACTAGTAAAGGTAATTACCATCACCGCTATACTTAGAGTAATAATTCCCTCGATCACGCCAAGTTCCTCGCACTTGATGACCATTTTTCCACCTAGAATCTTCCTCTGGTCTGCTCTTCACAGCCTGCTACGACAATAAACGTAAAACAGCAACAATGACTATACTGCAAAACATAAATATACCTTAAAAAGCAAATTTTACAAGTTTCATGCAAAAATATTTCACTACTTGTTTCAGATCAGATTCTTTTATACTTGGCGCTTCCTCGCATATGTGATTCTGCAGTCTCGAGAGGGTTTTTCTTACAATTTGGGTCATCCTCATAACAAATTTCTGATTAAATAAAAAATAAACGTTCTACAAGTAGAATCTAAGCTCCGTCAGTTCGCCTGACAACAAATCTAACGAAATCGAGAAGACTTCTACCTACCAACTTTTACAAAACCCTAAGCCAAGATCAATCTAACTCATTAGGAAACCAAGAAGAATGAGACAACTGAAAAGTCAAGAGTTGGTTCACGGGTATGATTAATGACAAATTAATAAGCAGACTTCAAACATAGACATACATACTAATATATTATGTATGGATAATCATTACATATCACATAAAGATGTACGGAAAATACCTCTTTTTTCTTGTCGCGCTTACTTTTCACCTGGTGAAATGTATCTGCAAGCAACAAGATATCTATGAACACTTGTCTCTTACGACCAGACAAATAAAGCATAATTCTGCAACAATGGCTTCAGATTATAAAATGATTAGCCCTATGGTGATACCGTCTCATCTAGTGAGATATCATCATTAGAGTTACCGTATTCTACTCTTGAAAATCTACTGGTTGATAACTTTTGAGATACAATCACGTTATATTCGATCTGTAATAGTTTAACTTACTTCTGAAGCACGGTATAGTCACTGTAGAATATGGGTAACCATATGAGATCACCACACCATAGAATTTGTATTCAAAAATTAGTGACAGTTTTACGGAAAGCTTAAAGTAGAATGCAAGCGTTCTATTAATGAATTACTTTTCTCAAAGTAGAATGCAGGCACAAATTAAAGAACATACCATTTCTAGCAAGTCACACCCCTTTGGAGCAAAAACAACATCAAATAAAATGAAACCCATAAAAACCCACAAACATAAAAGCACAAAGAACCCTAAATACGAACCAACAAATTAAACCTAATGATAGAAACAATTAAACCAAACAGAACCCAGGAAAAGGAAAATGTAGACAACTAAATACACTTAATTTGATCATGCCAAAAACTTGTGTAGCGACAGACGGGTTTTTAGTGCATAAAACGTGACTTTAACGCTTATCGCAACCATTATTGAGTGAAATGTGACTTTAAAATTTAAATGGTCACTATAAGCAATAAAGTGATTACGTTTTATCATTTGACGCATCAGACCATCTCACCCAAGACTTACCGATTAATTATATAATGCATCAAACTCAAGAAACCCACATTTCAAACAAATTACTCCGTAAACGATAAGAACAACATGAAATTATACATAAAAGAGTACCAACCCCTCAACTCCAAGAGAAAGAAAAGCAAAATCAAGGGCAATAGATCACAAATTCAAACTCAAATCCCTAAAAAAACGACTGAAATTGACAGATAAACCCAATACGAGAGTAAAAAAAGCAAAATCACACGAAATTGACCACAAAACTAACACCAACCCATCAAACCCAAGAACAAGAACAGCAAAATCATGGGCACTCAAATCCCTAAAAAAACGACTAAAATCGACAGATAAACCCAACACGAGAGTAAAACAGCAAAATCACACGAAATTACGCACACAAAAAAAAGCAGCAACCCATCAAACCCAAGAACAAGAACAGCAAAATTACGAGCAAAAGAACACATCTTTACACTCAAATTCCCTGGAAACACAACAAAGATCGACAGATAAACCCAACACGAGAGTAAAACAGCAAAATCACATGAAATT
This sequence comes from Gypsophila paniculata, assembly GCA_032274805.1. NCBI lineage: Eukaryota > Viridiplantae > Streptophyta > Magnoliopsida > Caryophyllales > Caryophyllaceae > Gypsophila > Gypsophila paniculata. Next base: position 3,426 of record JAUEKU010161956.1, read on the forward strand.
AGGCACACAAAAAAAAAAAGCAGCAACCCATCAAACCCAAGAAGAAGAACAGCAGAAACATGGGCAAAAGAACACATCTTTACACTCAAATTCCCTGGAAACGCAACGAAAATCGACAAATAAATAAACCCAAGAAACCCAAGAAAAACCTAAACACGAGAGTAAGAGAGCAAAACCCAAGAAAAAGAAGAGCAAAATCATGGGCAAAAGATGACAACTTTACACACAAACTGCATCCAAAAAACAACAAGTAAAATCGACGAAGAAACCCAACACGAGAGTAAAAGAGCAAAATTCCATGAAATTAAACCCCAAGAAAAAAAACAAGAAAAAGATGACAACTTTACAAAAAAAAAAAAAAAACAAGAGAAAAGGAAGAAGAAAAGAGAGAGGGAACCGAGATAAAGGAGACGTTGAGTAGTTTCATTAGGATCCATAGAACACTCCTTAAGCATTGCATAAATGTCATCTTCACTGTGATTTTTGGCGATTTCTTTTATGTTTTGTATTGTTTTCTTCATTGTGTTTGATATCATCATCCCCTTTGTTTTTGTACCACCACCATTGTTGTTGTTGTTGTTGCTGCTGCTGCTCATGATGATTGATGAATGATGATCTGCCCTTTTTCTTCTGCTTCTACTTCTGCTGCTCTGGCAGACTGGATTGGGATTGTGAGAGTTTGGGAAATTTTAATCGGTTGCGTTTGCTTTTGGATCAATTTTTTATACTAGCGGACTTTAATTAATACTCCGTATAACAAAAGTAAAATGTATAATGTATAATAAAAGACTTGTATATACAAGTGAGATGATACATAACACGTTTTATTGTCAAGAGAAATATATTCGTTTTAAAGACAAACTTATTGATTAATTAAAGGGGCATATTCGGTACAAACATAATTTATTCGGCACAATTTACAAATGATCAAATTATCCTCGTCATTTCTTTAACCCTTCCAACAATCCAATCCCACCAACCACCCATCCAAATTGAATCGACAGTGAAGTCGAACTGCAAAGACTAATTACATTAAAATGATTCATGCATTTCTCTCCTACACAATTTTTAATAAAATAGAATTCAATAATTGAGGGTATAAAAATAATTGAGGGTATAAAAATGTTAATTTGAAAAAAAATGTGTAACAAATGAATATATCGGCTAAAAATGGGAAAGGTTAACAATTCCATGGATGAGAGAGAGAAATTGAGTGTCGCGAATTATAAAATTAAATAAGATCGTTGTATGGCGTGGTCTTATAATATTTGTAAACTATTAATTACAAAACCCGTTGTACGTATAACGTACATATAATGGTAATGCAATAGACTACATCATTGAATTTTTATTTTATTTTTTTCAAATAAAAAGGTTGGTAAGAATGATCAATCAAAAAATTAACCGTTTTCTGAATTCTATCAAAGGATTTTGTTAGTTAAGGGTTACTTCATATTTTTTTACAAAAAGATGCGAATAAGTGAGAAAATTATAAAGTTGCGGCGTGATTCTGACTTCGCGAGTTTACCTCAAACTCTTAGTTCTCTAAAAGGTTGGTTAGTTCGATTAAGGTCATCTCAACATTCAGGGAAAGAAGCAACCTATTGTGTGTCTTATATATTCTTCGGCTAAAGTAGTTGAGTATTGATTCTTGATGGTCGTTACTTATGAGCTAAAATGGCTCAAGGCAATTTTTCGGTGTATCACAAATCAAGCGAAGGAGCGTGTCTTGTGATAACCAATTAACTCTTCATATATTGATAAAAATCATGTTCCCCCATGAACGTATACAAAGCATATATATAAAATCGGTTGTCATTATTATTATTTCTTTAGGGACGTAAATTTGGGCTTATTTATACATTTATATCCGTATGCATCGTATGCCAATAAGTAGCAAGTAGCTACTAATCCCTTACCAAGATTCAACGTCTTACAAATTTATTAAGAGTATTACATTACATATATTTATTACGTACAAATTAGATAGGTGCAAATTATATTATTTTGCCTGACAATCTTACAAAGAATGCAGAACTAAATTTGCCCCAAACTGGGGACGAAGCGTTCCACGAGTGTTCGTAGGAGCATGGGCATAAGACGGCGAAAGTTCCAAACGAAAACGTCGTAAAATCATCGACAGTCCCATTTTCGCTTCCAACATAGCGAAATTCGACCCGACACAAATACGAGGTCCCCAACCATATGAAAAGAAACACATATTTCCTCCGGTCGCTTTTAAAATCCCTTCAGAAAATCGTTCGGGATTAAACTCTTTTGCATCGGCACCCCAAAATTTCTCGTCGTGGTGAACAAATAACAAAGGCAATGTAACATTCACACCGGCTGGTAATAATTTTTCCCCAACGGTCATGTCGTGACTAACTTTTCGATCAAGGCTAGGTACGGGCGTATACAATCGTAGAACTTCATGCAATATCATATTCACCTACGTACCCAAACACAAATAATTTTATTAATTAATACTCGAACGACCATGATATTTGAAGATTTATACATGACACAATTAACTTTTATATTTTTGTGTGGATTTGAATAGCTAAGTGGACATGTTATAATGACTTATAATAAATTACTTTATATTTGTTTTTATACTCTATTATTTTTAGCATTTCTTTCTTTTATCAAAATTTAAACATTAATAATTGACTGAGAGTCTGGGACGGAGGGAGAATTTTATAAATGGGATTTTCTAACGTGTGCCAGTTTAGCACATTATAAAGATTCAAAATCATACATTTTGGGAAAGAATTATTTAAGAATATATTATCAGAAAATAATTAATATTATAATTTCTCATGAAAGAATCCATCAAATTAAACTTTTGAAACATTAACATGCGCCGGACGACACACGTTAGAAAAATCGTTTATCAATATATATAATACCGTTCAAACTTTACTTTAATATATATATTTCCAAATTGTCATATGACTTTTAATTAATGAACTGATCTTCCTGAAGAAAAACACACCTTTTTCAAGTGGTTCAAGCCATCGAAGTGGGGCTCACCGTCCCCAAAAGTGGAGAGAATCTCCTCTCTAGCTTGGTCTTGCCAATCTTGATGCTTACTCAAGAGAATAAGAGTCCAAACGAACAATGAAGAAGTAGGTTCTTGTCCAGCAATGTAGAATAGTTTGCATTCTTCAATCACCTCTTGTAAACTCAACTTTATTTTCAATTGTTTTCCATTGTTTCGTTGATGTTTGTCTTGTGTTTCTACTATGCTTGACTTCAATAAAATCCCTAATAAGTCATCTTTGCCTTGTTCTCCAGCTTTCATTGACTTTTGTCTACTTAGGATCATTTCTTTTAGTATGGCTTCTATTTCCTTTATTATTTTTGTTGCCCTCTTGTTTGTTTTTGTTGGAAGATACCTACACAACAACACATAGAAGGCTAAATAATTACCGTATTACGTATTTCAGCAACTCTCCCATAAGATCGTCCTATGACATAGGACGGCCCAAAATAGAAAAAGTTCATTATAAAACATCATTTTTCAACTTAAAATTTGTGGTTTGAAAATAAAAGAAACGATCTAATTTAAAACAATTCAAACAAGCATAATTAACAAGAAGACGATTGCGTACCTCCAACCAGGAATATAAACAGATTGAAGGGCGGTAACAGTGATAAAAATGTGTTCACGTAGGAGCTCGAATACACGACGACCTTCGTGAAAACTACTCCCAAAGGCAGCACGAGAGATAACATCGGCGGTCATATTTTGTATATACGACCACATTTCGACCTCGTATGTTCCTGTTTTTGATGTTTTGTCCTCCCATTCTTGTATCATTTCGTTACAGCTCTCATAAAATGCTGGGAACATATGCTGGTTTACATATATTACGAAAGTCAATTAGTTATTAATTTGATCATTGCAAATACTCAAGTGAATTAGATATTTTGTAAGAGTTTTTTTTTTTGGAACAGAATAGCATAACTTTTACGCAAATTGTTCAATGAGATCGTGGCAACTAGAATTTAGATGGTGACTTTCATAAATCTGACTGTGACTAGTGACTACTATTAAGTGGATTATACGAGCGACTATTATTAAATTTCTAAAAGTGATAGTAATATTTTGCTTAATAAATACTCCGTATTACAATGATCACATTACCAAGACAGTTGGGGCGGACCCAGAATTTTTTTTATGACGTAACGAAGTAATACGGAATAAACTTGTTTGCTTAAAATTTAAATGTAACATATTGTCAACCTATACGATAAATTTACAGATATATATTTAAAACCTTTTACAAACACGTCTATTATCGATCTGTAAAGTTGCTAACATATTAAATTCCATTAATTGATGCTATTATGCAAATAAATTCTGTGACGTGTTGGTAGCCGATATGAAGACAATGTTATTGTTGAAATTGTCTAAACCAATTTCACATCCCAAATTAGGTATATTATGAAATTAAATTGTACTTTACTAATTATAATGAAGATCACGCAATCAAATTGAATAAATCTTAAATGATAATGCAAGATATAAACTAATTATTCTCTAAACTTCAATAGTAGATGCTCAATATACATGATGGTACATTAAACCGTTCTAACAAACTCCTAATAATACGATATCACAAATGCTCATATGAGACCGTTGTACATGTGCAACGACCTCTTCACAACGAAAAGTGACAACTTTAAGGATTAAGGGGCACTTTAAGACTTTAGGTGACAGTTTTAGAGAATTAAAATGGTCACTATAAGACTTAAAGTGGTCACTTTTGTCACGAAAAACTCATCATATGCGTATGATTGTTTCACACAAGACTTATCCAAACGATATATCCTTTTGTGAAATATATACGTCTTATAATTGTATAAAACAATCCAAGACTTATCCAAACGTTTATTTGGGTCGTATAAAAAAAGAGCTGATCATGGAAAATGAGAATTTGAGAGCCAAAATATGATAGACTTTGGAAAATGTAGGTACGAAATGTAATTATGGCCTCTTGAGAGTGAAAATTTTACATTAAAAAAGAGAGACAATTGAAATTAATTATTACTCATAAGACTATATTTATGCTTAATTTAACTCATTAATCACAAAAGAAGACGAAAAATTAACTACACATCATTAATTATTGGAGTAGCAAAAATCTCTTTCTCTCTCAAATTATTTTCTTTAATGGGGTAGCAGCTATATGCTACCCCTTAACTATACTTGGGTCCGCCCATGTACCAAGATAACTCGGTGGACTTATATTAGTATTTAAAAAGTTGATGAGTTAAGTTTGTCTTTTGTTAGTGGTGTCTTTTCTTTTGTTAACGGTAAAGGTAATGAGGCGGCCCACTATATAGCTCGTTATAGGCCTTTAGATTTCTAAACTCGCGTGTAGGTTGAGTCTTATTTCGACGAGTCTATTGTGGATGTAACAACCTCTAATTTTGTCTCGATTTTTTATTAATTTTAATAGTATAATTCTCCTCAAAAAAGAAAATTACAATAATCACATTTTAGAAAATTACACGACTTCTTAAGGTTTAGACTTTAGAGTCTACTTTTACATTATTAATAGGTTTAACATGCAACTATTTATAGAAGCGACTCGACATAATTTCATAATTTAACATCATTATATACAGTACGTCAATCTTATCTTTATCGATAATATACGTAAAAAAACCAAACCTTGAGTTTTTCCATGTGGAAAGCAGGATTAATCAACTTGCGATCAAGAGCCCATTTTTGACCTTCAAGCCGGACAAGACCGTTAGTGATCTCCTTGAGAAGTGGATTAGGTGTTGTCTTCTGAAAATCGTACACCTTATTGAATATTTCACGTATCAACTCTGGCTTTGTTATGATTATTGATGGTGTTGGTCCTTGCCATATTAGTGCATTTTCCCCTACATTTTCACCAATTTAGTAGTCATTTTTAGCAATGGTTGTTTCCTTTTCATTGTGTTTATTTGACTGCCTTTCGTGAAAATTAAATGAACCGGAAATTTATTATTTGTGACAACCCTAATTAACTCTTTTACCGAATATGCATAAAATTTTGTGATCGATGATAAATTGATAATTACATAAACAAGACCTATTATATGAAGAATTCATGAAACTGAGTATTAAAAACTAAGATTGACGAGTTTACCATAGCATAATTATTTAAAGTAACTTTTATAACTAATATACAAAATAGTAGTAGTAATAATAATAATATAACAATTATAGCAGTTGCAACAACAACAACAACAACAATACTTAATAACAGAATTGAAAATACATGGTCTGCTAGTGATCGGAAAACATGAGTGCGAATGTATTTTATAACCGATCTTTCAACCAAAACCCAACTCAAATATATATTTAGGTTTAATAATAATATGTCAAAATTCGAGAGTTGCCAATTAATAAATTAAAAATCATACATTAACCTATTATCTAGCTAGATAGACCACTGGATCAAAAATATCAATAATAAAACAAATAAACAAAAATCAAACAATAATGAAATATACCTTATGATTAAAATATATAAATAGATCCTTGTATAGATATGACCAGAATAATTATGGTAATACTCCGTATGTAGGTAACACATAATTAAAACTCAAAACTAATTAGTCACAAGACGACTCATAAGATGTTTAAAATGTTGCTATTAAATGATTATTTACAAAACTACGTACATATATACAAATTATTAACAAAATATACTCCGTATAATCATTATGGTAGAGGTTAATAAAAACGACATAAAAATATATTCCCTCTGTCCCAGTCAATTGTTAACGTTTCAGTTTTGATACAAAAACAAATATAGAGTGACTTAATACACGGATGTCATTATAACATGCTCAATTACATTTATATTATATAAAATTTGTATAATCCACAAAAATATAAGGGTTGATTGTATCATGTATAAACCCTTAAATATCAAGCGTTAACAATACACTAGGACAGAGGGAATATATCTTTTCTTTTCGGTAACTTTTAATATATTAATTGATCAACTTACCCTTATTCATTTTCACATAACTCTTTTTCTAAGAGCACCGAAGAACGACATACAACTAATACGGTTAAAATGTTGGTTTGAATGATGCAAGAAATCGATTTTAGTTCTCTCACCAAAATTCTCTTTAGATGTTGAACAACAACAAAAAAAAAAAAAAAACGTAACAAGGTGTTAATCTTTTTTAAAAACGAAAATTGTAAGGTGTTTAGTTTGAAAAAAGTATATAAAAGTTGGTTATTACTCCCTCTGTCCCGATCAATTATTAACATTTAATATTTGAGATATTATACATGATATAATTAACCCTTATATTTTTATGAATTATAGGTTGTTTTGGCCTTTGAGGGTTAAAGATAGTTGATTTCGATGTTGATGGATTTTGGTGTTAGTGGTGATATACAAGAAGTGGATTTTAGTGTTAACAGTAGTGGTTCTTGCGTGGTTGTGGTGGTAAGAAAGAAAAGTGGGAAGATAATGGAAAAATTATCTAAAAAGCGAAGTGGGAAGAAAATTGTGGGAAGGATTTGCATAGTTTTAAATCTCGATATCAGTCACATAATCGTTTTTGTCATAGTGTCGCAGTCTAGGTCACGTACTCACGACGACAATTATTTTTAAAAAGTTTGTCGATATTTTATTGTCTATTTATGTGTAGTAATTAGTTTAGTTTGACCAATGATGTGGTGTTTCTAACTATTTTTCAAAAAGGTTCGGCCTATGCATGTTAAAACTTGGTTGATTCGAACTGTTTCAACCGATCTTAAACTTACCAATACATCTTGAGCGGTACAAGATGTTGACTGATGTTTGAAACCATTGGAAGGAAAGAGTGCATTAAAAACTCTTAAGTTAAATGAAAAAAAAATGGCAATAGTAATGGTGCAGAAATAATGAGTTCCATAGCTATAAGTAACTCCTTACCTATTGTTAAGTATTTTTAATAAGTTAAAATATTTAATAGGAAAGTTGACACGAATAGTTTTGATATCATTTTGAAAAGATTCACAAAAACTTGAGACTATTTGAGGATAATTTAAGATTATTTTGAATGATTAACTCAAAACTTTGTTTTGAGAATATTAAATAGTCTAGACTTGGGATTATTTCTAAAATATTGTGCAAACTTATAGTGAGTATTGAAGGATGAAATAATAATTAATAAGTCAAGAGACTGTTAGTTAGTTAACAGCTTTTGCCTTCTATTTGGGTGGTTCACCCACCTCTGAAAATGTACACAATAATCTTGAATTTCCCAAATGTCAACTCATAACTACAATAACCAACAGATGAAATATCTATGATTGATGGATCGAATCTTAGGCAAACATCCTTCTTGTCTAACCCGCCACTCAATCGAACAATAACTATTTCCTACTTCGCTCTTTTCTCTTTCTTAGTACTCAAGCAACATGCTAACAAGGGACATACATTTTGCATAGTATACTCGACGACTCTATAAATGAAGTCCATTTTAATATATATATATATATATAGGTGGGATCATGTAAGGGTAATTAGGTAGGGTAGTTGGGCTCATCTAGACCATCCATCTAGTACAAGTCAAAGGC
>JAUEKU010162067.1:0-12011 GCA_032274805.1 Gypsophila paniculata
TCTTCACAAAGCTGAGCGAACTCTGAATTTTCAGACAAAAACCCGTAACCAGGGTGAATAGCCTGCAGGCCAATCAAAATGCAGGGGCATCAACAAACATTAAAGTTATAGCAGCCGTGAGCAAATTAGATGACAGTCGTACCACCAAGCAGCTCATTTTTTAGCAAGACAGTAGCCAATAATCACATTCATCAGAAATGTCACGTCAACAACGTAAAAATATTACCAACTAATTTAACAATAAACCTTGTGGAGTGGAGATGCCGTTTCCTACAGATTGCACAAAGTCGCAGACACGTAACAAGCATTCTTCCTGACTTACAGCACCCATGAACGTGGTAGCAACTAAATAATTCATAATTATTACAGAGTCAAGTAACAATCATAATCACCAAACATTTTCATGCATTGTCAAGGTTTTAACTTTTAACACCACTTAAGAAGTAGTATCATTTTAGCTGCCTAAGTTCATCAACTTAGACGCCAAGACTCTTGGTTATTCAAACCTCGTCACCTAACTCGCATACAATCTCTTCTTCAAGAATCCAAGCTACTAGAATGTTCATTACATCCTATACTCAGCCATATTGCATAGAACAAGCATATATGATGACATCACCTCCTCGATTTCACTTGATCAGAGTCATTTCTCCATTTTCTAACCCCGTCAGACATATATCATCAACACTTCAAACTAAGCTGCTCCATTCAATTCGATCAAATTTCAATATGCTCCTTTCAATTTAGCTCCATATAGCACAGCTTCGTTCAACTCATAGCTCAATCATACTTCAACATCATGAAACCGAATATACTTAACGAGTCTCTACTTCCTCAATTCAGCTCCATTCAATTCACTTCGATAATAGCTCAATCCTACTTCAACATAAAATTAAAAATAAAAAATAAAAAATAAAAACCGCATATATATTTACAAGTTTCTACTTCCTCAATTTAGCTCTGATACGAATATGGATACGAGTAGATTCATTGTTTGTCTTTATGGTTATTATTAGCTGTCTTAATAGTGCTTTATGACTATCATTATGTGTAATAATAACTATACTTAATAGTTAGTCTTTTAGTTTTCCATTTCTGAATTTGTAAGGCTATAAATAGTCATTCAAGTTCATTGTGTAATATATACATTGATGAAAGATTTGATAAAAAAACTTGTGTCTCTCAATTAAACGTGTGTTACGTTTGTTTGTGAAGCTCGGATTGTTGCGATAATCCAAAACTAGTGATTAATTGGGACGCGTTCTCTAATTATCGCTCGATTGGAACCAATAGGTCTTGGTTAGCCAATTCTGTTCATCAAGTTATAGGTCTAGCTTGGTGTCTACTTATCCCGGTTACGTTATCATGTCTATCAAATGATTCCAAATGAGTAAGTATTGCTTTTGGCGAAAAAAAAAAAGGAAATGAGAAATTAAAGTTAGACTTATACTAAACTAAACTAAACACAACATTATATACATCATACAAGTTATTAAAAAATCACTATATATCTATTTATCTGTAATTATTATTTATGTAATAATTATACAATTTTTAGTGATGTTCCCTATTAATTTGCAATCTTGCATAATATTCGTTTTTATGTTTTCGTATTCATTTAATCATAAATATAAACTAATCTTGCCTCTTTTATCGACGTAACTACTTTCAATAACCCATTCTTAATTTTACTTTTACTCAATAAAACCGTCTTACTGAAAACCTACAAATATCGCAATTTCCTTTGTCATCTTCCCCAAAGACTATCTAAGTGAAACACTCACACTATTCAATCTCTCAAACATCCACACCTCCTATCCTACACCCTATCCATCTCCTCCTTCTTCATCCTTCTTCCACCCTAAAAAAAACTTCAAAATTCTTCAAAATTTCACACCTTTCTCCCAAGAACACCTCAAAATTCTTCAAAGTTGACACCTTTAACCCAAAATACCCTCAAATATCACTCAAAGTTGACACCTTTTTCCCAAAATACCCTCAAAATTAACTCAAAAACTTCATAATTCCTCCAAAGCTCCCACCTTTTACCCAAAACACCCTAAAAAATCCTCCAAAGTTCTCACCTTTGAACTGTTTTTTGTTTAAAACCCATTTGAGTGCATGGTTTACAACCCCAAAAATGGAGGGCACCCTCTTCCCCAACAGACCCACATTGCCAATCCCACCCACAAACCCAAACCCGAACCCGAAACCGAAACCGAAAATGTCCCTTAAATTCACTCCCACAACACCCCCTCATCCACCCCTTAAAACCCCACAAAATTCCCTTGCATTTGACTCCCTTCTTCACCACCTTCTCCACCTTTCTTCCCAAAATACCCTTTTCAATGCCCTCCCTATGTCCCCACTTCAGGCTTCTTCCGAGGGCAAAAAGGTAATTTCACTTGACTTCATGTCCCACCAATGTAAGTTGTTGTTAGACTCTATTGTGGACATGCCATTGTGTAGTTTGAATGCCTTTTTCGACACCGGTGCGGCCGAGTTAAATGCCATTGATTTAGTTAGCCTACTTAAGGGTTTGGATGTCTCTGGTTGTTGGTCCAAAGCGGTGCTGCTTTTCGAGTGGTGCCTGCTCAATTCTCGTTCTCGAAACGAGAAATTGGATTACCAGGCAGTCGAATTGATTGCCAGGATACTTAGTCGAGAGTCGCAGCATAGCGTTGCTGCTAGGCTGTTTGATGGCATTCACATTGGTGAGTATTTATTAGATGTTCGAGCGTACACGTGTGTAATCCATGCGTACGCTCGTGTAGGCAAGTATGACCGCGCTATAGCCATTTTCGAGTGTATGAAAGACCAGGGTGTGTCCCCGAGTTTGGTTACTTATAATGTAATGCTGGATGTTTATGGTAAGATGGGTAGGTCCTGGGGTCGGGTTTTAGGGCTATTAGATGAGATGTCGAGTAAAGGAGTCGAGATTGATGAGTTTACGTGTAGTACTGTCATTGCTGCTTGTGGTAGGGAGGGTTTGTTGGATGAGGCTAGGGAGTTTTTTAGTCAGTTGAAAGCAAAGGGTTATGTGCCGGGGACGGTCACGTATAACTCGTTGCTGCAGGTGTTTGGGAAGGCCGGGGTCTACAACGAGGCGTTGAGTATCCTTAAAGAAATGGAGGCAAATGGTTGTCCTGCGGATTCTGTGACGTATAATGAACTCGTGGCGACTTATGTTAGGGCAGGGTTCCTTGAAGAAGGGGCCGCTGTGATAGATACGATGACTCGTAAAGGAATTTTGCCAAATGCAATAACGTATACGACAGTGATTGATGCGTATGGGAAGGCAGGAAAGGTCGACAAGGCATTGGCTTTGTTTAAACATATGAAGGATTCGGGCTGTGTTCCGAATGTTTGTACATACAATGCTATCCTTGCTATGCTAGGGAAGAAGTCGAGGATGGAGGAAATGGTGGAAATACTGTGTGAAATGAAATTAACCGGGTGTCCCCCTAATCGTATTACGTGGAACACGATGCTTGCCATGTGTGGTAATACGGGCATGGAGAAGTACGTAAACCAGGTGTTCCAGCAGATGAAGCGTAGTGGGTTTGAGCCCGATAGGGACACGTTTAATACTTTGATTAGTGCGTATGGTCGGTGTGGGTCCCGAATTGATGCGGGTAAAATTTTTGAGGAGATGATGGAAGCGGGTTTTAGTCCTTGTATCAAAACGTACAATTCATGCCTGAATGTACTGTCTAGAAAGGGAGATTGTCGAGCTGCTGAATCGATCCTTCAGGAGATGAAGAGTAAAGGATTTAAGCCGAATGATACGTCGTACTCGTTAATGATTCAATGTTATGCCAAAGCGGGAAACGTCAGGGGTATACAAAGCATTGAGCGAGAAATTTACAGCGGTCGTATCTTTCCGAATTGGATGCTTCTGAGAACCTTAGTGCTCGCAAATTTTAGGTGTCGAGCGCTGTTGGGAATGGAGAGGGCGTTCAAGGAGTTACAAAAGAGTGGATATAAACTCGACTTAGTCGTGTACAACGCTATGCTCTCGATATATGCCAGGAACAAAATGTACGACCGTGCTCAAGGAATCCAAAACATGATTCAGGAAAGCGGACTTCAGCCCGACCTCGTAACCTACAACACCCTGATGGATATGTACGCCAGGTCGGGGGAGTGCTGGAAGGCGGAGGAGATACTACGGATGCTACTAAAGACGGGTGTCAAACCCGACCTTGTCTCATACAACACAGTAATCAAAGCCTTCTGCAGACAAGGACTCATGCAAGAATCAATAAACATTATGTCAGAAATGACAACTCGAGGAATCCGACCCTGCATAGTGACTTACAACACGTTCCTGACAGGGTACGCAGGACGAGGGATGTTCTCTGAGATGGACGAAGTAATAAACTACATGATCCAAGACGACTGTAGGCCGAACGAGCTGAGTTACAAGATCGTTGTGGACGGTTATTGTAAGGCACACAAGTACACAGAAGCCATGGACTTTGTTGCCAGAATCAAGAAGATTGATCACTCTTTTGACGACCAGTCCTTGCTTCGGCTCTCGGCCAGAATCGGGTTGGATGTGCAGCTGTGAATTTCTCAGGACATACACTACACCATGTATCCTCTGTAATGATATATAGAGCTTTTACAGTTTTCTTTTACTCTCTCAATTTTGTTAGTACTCTTTTTGCTTAACCTTTGTAATTGTAATTCAGATGAGTCTGATTTCTCATGATTTTCTGATCATAATTCATCAAACTTGTCTGTCCATATTTTTTGTAATGTCTTTTCTCTAATACACGCATTTCCTTACGTCGACTTTTAGATCTTTTTTAAGAAGAGTAGCCGCAAGTAGACGAAGAAGGGTGATCCTTAATTTGAAATTTTCAACACAGAAAAAGTATGTAATCGATCTAATGCTCATTTTTCTAGGTTTTCTGCATTCAATTTTTCCGCGGCTGACAGGAGGTTTTTTGAGGCACCAAGGAAACGCCATCAAAACTAACATTTGAATGACTTTTAAAACTAGACTAGCAAACGGAGAAATTTTTTCGAGGCACCAAGGAAACGCCATCAAAACTAACATTTGAATGACTTTTAAAACTAGACTAGCGAACGGAGAAATCGATTAAGATTTTTTAGTGTGACGATATCACGTGAGAATTTAAGATTTTTTGCTGATCATCCCAAGTTCATTTCCCACCACAAACAAAAAGATAAAATAAAACAGGATTTTCATTTTTATTTTATGTTTTTTGATTTTTTCTAAACTTTGATATGATGATGTGGCAATATATGCACCCTACTTCACCCATATTTTAGCCTCACAAGATTCTATCCAAAGAAAATATCACACAACACATGAGAAAGCTCACAACCTACTATTGTCTTACCTAAAGTCTATATACGATCTTTCACGATAAATTGTGAAAGACTATTTTCTTTTTATATCTAACTACTTATTTAATATACTTTCATTTGTTATTGTTTTACAAGTTAAAAGTGAAAGACGGTCTTACAAGACTTATTTGATTGTCTTAATCTGTTCCCAATGGGTAATTAGAATGTCATACAGTAATTAAGATGAGTAGTATCTCAGTGGCTCATAAGCCAACCCCAGAAACCATACTCACTAACTCTTCTGTCAATCATCACAACTTTCATTCCTATGCTTCCTCTGCCCTAAAGGTTCAAATCAAACTTCGACTGCTGTGAGTCCGTCTTACACTAGAAAAAGTTGAATGTATATCAGACTGTGACGATCCTATATTTGTTTGTTTTGTAGGTGTGCAGAAGGTACTCAGGAAACAGCAGTTTATGTGGTAGAAATAGTAGTTTTGTCAGAGGCCAGTTTCTTAGCAGCAAACTGTTTAGCCTTGATCACTGTATTAGGAAGAACATCAAAGCTGGTACGTGTCGTGTTTTCCTTATAAGACGCTCCTTCTGTTCTGTTTATATTGCGTTCGTATTCCTTTCTATCAATTCTGAAACAGTTGTTAAGTTTCTCGTGCTGTACGGCTATACCTAGCTGGGTATCAGGCCGCATCCATCCTAAGAATGCCAATATAAGTATAAATATGATAGGGTGGTAATGATATTACACTGCGAAATCTTGAATATGACATTTAGTCGGATGAGGATAATATAAATGAGATGGAGCGACTAACACCCGACCAAAATGCATCACCTGTAAGCTTAAGCTTGTTCATGAAATTGTATTTGATGTGTTCTTTAGATTCCATAGCTTAAATTTGAATGCCTAGACGGTTCACTCTGAGCTAAAGACTCACTATCCTTTCATCGTGGAATATCAAGATGCAAATAGGGTCGCTGAGGTATATATGTAGTTCGTATTTCGTGAAGCAACAGTGAGCCAATGCAATTCTCAACTCTCATAATGGCCTTATGGGTCACTAACAGACACTCTTCATTTTCAACGTTAGCATAGTGTTGTAAACATCTGATCCCCTTACTCTGACATCAGTAGGAGTCCGAGTCACTGTGGACTGTGGTAATGTTGTAATCTTCGTATGTAATTATCTCTTTTATCTTTGTTTGCTTTCTGAAGGTGTTGTGGTTACACCTAGCTGTGTGTTGCCGTTGACTGAAGAAAATGTCGAGAAGGTATTGGATGAGGTGCGCCCCGGCCTCATGGCTGACGGTGGAAATGTAGCACTCCATGAAATCGATGGTCTCGTGGTAGTACTGAAGCTGCAAGGAGCATGTGGGTCATGCCCAAGTTCAACCATGACTTTGAAGATGGGAATTGAGACTCGGCTAAGGGATAAGATCCCTGAGATTTTGGAAGTCGAGCAGATCTTAGACACTGAGACTGGCCTGGATCTGAACGAGGAAAACGTCGAAAAGGTACACATCTTCTTACCTTTTTCTATAAGCCATCGTGAAGTAGCCCAAGACTCGTTTGTTCACTGGCTTGTACGCTTAATTTAGTGAATTACTCGGTAGTAATCAATCTGTTCACTTTTCGATGCAATTTTCATACTGTGCTTAAGCGTGAAATTGTCCTTCACTGTGTAATGTTGCTGATCTGATTTGGATATAATCCTCGCAATGTGAACGAATACCTTCATTCTTCAGGTTCTAGCCGAGATTAGGCCTTATCTCACGGGGGCAGGAGGCGGTGTACTCGAGCTAGATCAGATAAATGATTATATTCTTAAAGTGCGGTTGAGTGGACCAGCTGCTAAAGTCATGACTGTACGCGTTGCCCTTACTCAGAAACTCCGAGAGAAAATCCCTGTCATTGCTGCTGTCCAGCTGATTGAGTGACACGATCTTCAGACACCATGAATTTTCGTCAATGAAATAGTGAGCATGAACGTCTTGAACCATGTTTATCATCCTTGTATATCATCTATATCTGATGGAGATTGATGTATGCGTATATTCATACTATTCTTTTTGTTCGAGATAAAACGGACTATACCAGAATAGCTTACAGTCTAGTTACAGAACTCTTTTTAGGTGTAGATGGTCATTTCATTTTTTTTTTTGTTTATGGTTCTCTACAGAATCGTAAAGAGCCATCGCCTCTTTGTTAAAGGTTATATATACTTGATTCTCGTTAACCCTGCTGTATTGAACCATCGAGACCTACCAAAACCCGACATAACCATATCCAAATGATCCGACATACCCACTTGCCAAGTTTTAAAAAGACCATTACACCCCTACTTTTTCTCATTTTCTTAAATCTCGTGTCATACCTCAATGGAGTCTTATAAATGCAATGGAATGAGTATTACTTATAACAAACATTAAATTAGTCACTTTTCAAATGTTATCAATTCCACCACTCCTTTCGTGCAGAAAAAAGAAATTGATTAACCATAATTCCCAACTACAAGTCCAGAGGTAATAATTTCAAATTGATCGTCTTTTAAAATCTTCACGAGATATTAGGAGATTAGAAAATATATTAGGAGAATAATATATGTCAGGAGAATATTATGGTAATATAATGACTTGTATTATTATATATAAAATAGGGTATCGTATTTATAGTACGGTCTTACCATCCTTCTAAAGATATTCTGAGGATATTATTCTAACCATAATATTCTCATGACAGATATTATTCTCCTAATATATTTCAATCTCCTAATATCTCTAATAGAAAGTAATGAAAAGATAATGTAATCATTGAACCAAACTTTGTGTAGACAAACTTCAAGATGTTTTCAAGGTCGAGCTAAAATTTGCAACCTGATAACGAGCATGATTAGGACCCAAACTTTATCTTTATTTAGATTCAAGGTCCTAACGATAAGGTAATATTCCGAGATATTAATATAAGAGACATATGAAAAATTATACTGTATATATTATATACGGAGTATATATTAAGATTAAGATTAGTTAACTGATATATTCTTGTATTTTCCTAATATGAATAGATATATGGATTTAAAGTTGTATATATATATATATGTTATATATATGTCGTATGTGAATAGATATATGGATTTAAAGTTGAATAGATATATTGGAGGTTGAAGCTCGTGCCCAATCCGCCCTACTCCACCAGCGTGCTTCTAATAGTCGACGTCTTTTAGTTTGTATTAGTTTGAGTTTTCAGTGTTATTATGTCTTGTTTTATTACGTAGATTGTAAGTATGGATTGGAGTGCCATACAAATAGTTATTAAACACTCTCTTTACAGCTGGCAAAAAAAAAATATGTCGTATGTGTTATATATTAAAACAACATCGGTTGATACAATAACAATAAAATAATTGAGTTTATAGCAATATGGTGGATGGTCTTTCTGAAAGTGTAATAATCGAAATATTATCTTGGTTGACCGTAAAAACATTATGCCGATTCAAAGTTGTTTGTAAATCGTGGTGCGCGATCATAAAAAGTCCGTATTTCGTGTACAAACATGTCAACCGAAACAACTATCGTCATGCCGATTGCTTAATCGCTCAGTTTTATGCGGACGGTCTGATAGTGCCTGTAATGTTGTGTCTAGATAGAAAGCGCCAAGGTTATCGAGACTCGGACTTTTTTACATGCGAAAGACCACCAGTCGGTTATGAAGTTTGCGGTCCTTGCCATGGAATCTATTATTTGTGGAATACATTTGGTTTATACGGACCACATATTCAATTTTTGTGGAATCCAACTCTTCGTCAAAGAAAATATCTACCACCGATAATTACAAAACCTAACCTGCCGTCTAATATCAAGTATGTTAAAAACTATTGTGGTTTCGGGTTCGATCATGTGGCTGTAGACTACAAGGCAGTTGTTATTCAAGCTTATGAGAAAAGGACCCGAGATGAAGATTTCCCTCTTTCTATCATGGTCTATTCGTTGAGGACACATTCTTGGAAATATGTGGGAGATTTATCGAAACGTTACTATTTAGGTGACAATACGTGTCACGCTTTTGTGAATTCTAATTATTATTGGCTAGGGTCGCACGAAAAGAATGATTTTAAGTACCAAGTGATTATATCTTTGGACTTGGCTACAGAGGAAAGACAAGAAATAGAACTCCCCGAGTTGCGTATCAAAGATTCTATAACTCGTGAATCGTATTCCGAGAGTCTTATGGTATATCATAGTTCAATTGCTTTGATCACGCTATATTGTTACGAGTCCAGTTTTGATATATGGACGTTGAAGAATAGGCGTTGGAAAAGGGAAATAAACGTAAAACTTGATGACGGGATTCATAATCATAAACCACTCGGTCATCATTGCGTGAATTTCAATTTGGTGTTTTTTGGCGGGTCAACTTCACTGATCTTATGTGACCCGTGTTCGGGAAGAACGATGAAGCTTCCTATTCCTATTTCGTTGATGGAGATCTTCACAGGTAAAATAATAAATGTGTACATGGAGAGTCTTATACCGCTTAATGACGAGAATTTTTGGAAGCTAAAGGAGGAGCGCCAAGAAGACCATATGTTCAAGTGAATTAATCAAACATATACTTCTAACTTCTTATTAATTTGAATACTTGTTGCTTAACAAAAATATTGTTCTAATTGATTTTAACATATAAATTTTGCATTAAATACGAAAACCAAGTCTCACAAATTCAAACAATGTTTAGTTGGTGATGGTAACTAGTATTACCGATTTTAGTGTACTGTTGGAACTTGGAACAAATTGTTCCATTTGCTACCTTGTCTAAGAAAACCTCAACTGGAACAAGTATCGTCATGCCAATTGCGTGATTGCTCAATTTCGCCCTCCGTGGCATCATGGAAGCAAATTTATGACTAATGTTGTATCTAGATAGGGAGCGCCAACACGATCGAGACACGCTGATTCGGGCGTTTTTGCTGCGACCGATCTAATCACCGGTTAAAAAGTTTGCAGTTTGTGTGACAAAATTTATTATTTGTGGCCTAGTTTTAGGCATCACGAGGTAAATATTACTCGTAGTTATATGTGGAATCCATCCCTTTGTGAAAAATAAAAAATAAAAAATAAATAAAAAATAAAAATAAAAACCGCTAATAATGAGGATACCTCTTGGCTTGGCTAAGGTCTCAAAAAAGAAACGCTTACAAGTACCAAGTGATTATATCTCTTGGCTTGGCTACAGAAATAAGCAAAGAAATAGAGCTACCCGAGTTGCATAACAATATATCATGATCCATGAACGGTGTTCCGAGAGTCTTATGGAGTATATCATAATACAATCGCTTTGGTCACCCTTCGTCGAGGAGTGTACTTTGATATATGAACCTTAAAGAGTACCTGTTGGTCAAAGGAATAACAATTTCGAGGCCGGCGGCGCTAGTCGTGTGAGATCCCTGTTCGGGAGAAGCTAGAGAGCATCGCTGTAGGCCCTACTATAAATGGAGAGAATAATATGTGCTCGTACGGAGAATAAAATATATATAGTTATATTTTTTTAGCACGATGAATTTCAAGATGATTTTAAGATATGGTTAAAATTTAGGCTCTAGTCACCTGCTTATACTAGATTATATTCTTGACTATTTTGTCAAATTATATCTAACATTTGTACCATTTTGTGTAGCACTACCTTAAGTTTATTTTTTTTAATGCACTACCTTACTTTTTTTTTTTTTTGTCTAAAATTATCAAATGACAACTCAAATTTGGTCAATTTTCCTATCATTTTGCCTTAAATTTTAATTAACTCAACTAATCACCCTCATTAATGGTCATAAATTGGATGAATTATACTTTTCCCCTTTACTAAACTAATATCCACTACTATACTACCATTTTCAAGGCGAAAATCTCATTATCATCATCGTATAGAATTCATAATACTCAAAAACTCATTGATTTCCTTGATTATTCATCACTAAGGGGTATTTTTTTTAACCTCACCAGTTACGAGTTTTGCCTATAAATTGCTTCTTAATTTCTTCTCTATTGTAAATTCGTAATTAACTAATTTTAGGGATTTTTTTTTCTAGGTCAAGATTACTATTTTTTTGAATAAAATTATTTTCCTTTCAAATGTATGTACTTAGTTATGAATTAGATTCTTGCTTTCGTTTGCAATATGCTTTTTTGATTGAAAATTTTGGATTGTAGATGGAAATTTTGTTTTCGTAATTCCTAAATTGTATTGAAATGGATAGAAATCATTGTTTTGATGTATTAAATAATTGTATGTGAAACGTAAGTAGATTGAATAAAAGCAAATCAATGAATAAGAAGAAAGTTGGAGGGGCAAAAATGGAGGAAGAAAGGTTAGAAAGCCAAAAAGCAATAGAAATTAACAGTCATCAACGGAAAATTGATCAGATTTGACGGAAGTTGTCCTTTGGTAGTTTTAGACAAAATCGAAAAAACTAAGGTAATGTTGTACAAAAAAAAATACTCCCTCCATTTCATTAGGAAAGCCCCATTTTTCTTTTTTGGAAATTTCACATATAAAGCCCCATTTCCAAATTCTACTTTTTTCATTGAAAATTACCAAAATAACCCTACTTTTTTACAATTTTCCATACACACAACTTACATATTATTTGAAAATACCATTATACCCCCACTTTTTCCCACTT
>JAUEKU010162178.1:0-12011 GCA_032274805.1 Gypsophila paniculata
TATTTTGGAGTTTGTAATATATTTAATGACGCTGGTTTAGACTTAATTATATTTCTGCCTTAGTTAATTAAAGTCACGAAAAACCGGGTTGTTACATTGAAAGGCCTTTTTCTAATCTGGATATAAAATAGGCTGTATTTGCTATTGACAGACACAAAAGCCCTGGCCCTGATGGCTTTTCCTCAGGCTTCTTCCAGCATTCTTGGGACATTGTGGGGCATCATGTTTGTGCTACAGTGAGAGATTTTTTTGTCTCTGGTAGGTTATTAAAGCAGATTAATTCTACAATTATTTCCCTGATTCCTAAGGGTTCTCATGCTAATAGTGTGATGGATTATAGGCCAATTTCTTGTTGCAATACTCTTTACAAAGGTAAATACTTGGTTGCTAGAATGCAATCTGTTCTCCCTACTGTTGTTGGATTGGAGCAGGCTGCTTTTGTTAAGGGAAGAGACATCTTTGACAATATTCATATGGCAAATGAGCTGGCCAGAAGGTATACTAGAGCAAGTATTTCTCCCAGATGTATGCTTAAAGTTGATATCAAAAAGGCTTTTGACTCTGTCAATTGGTCTTTCTTGCATAACCTGCTCTTGTATTATGGCTTCCCCCCCAGGTTTTGTGGATGGATTCAAGAGTGTATTACCACTACTCATTTTTCTCTCAGTATCAATGGTTGTGTGGAAGGTTACTTCCCAGGTAAAAGGGGTCTGAGACAGGGAGACCCCTTATCCCCCTACTTATTTGTGCTTTGTATGGAATTCTTATCCAGATTATTGAGAACTCTACCACATTGGCTGCTTTCTCCTATCTTCCTAAGTGCCACAGAATCCATCTCACACATCTAGTGTTTGCAGATGATCTTCTCATATTCTCTAGGGCAGATGCCTCTTCTGTTGCTGCAATTGGTAAGATTATGCAAGATTTTGCTTCTTTTTCTAGCTTGGCTGCCAATCCTCTCAAGACTAATGCTTATTTTGGGGGGGTCTCTAGACCAGTAAAGGAGCAAATATTGAGAGAGAATGGCTTTGTTGAGGGCTCTTTTCCCTTTAGATATTTGGGGTTCCCTTTGAACTCCTCCAGGCTTTCTGCTGCCCAATACCAAGGGCTACTTGGGAAGATAAAACAGAAAATTTCTTACTGGACTACTCAAAATCTGTCCTATGCTGGTAGGGTTGAGCTTATTAACTCTATTATTTTTGGTATTCAAAACTTTTGGGGAGCAAGTGTTCTTTTGCCTAAGGGTGTGGCCAAGAAAATTGCACAGTTGTGCAGGTCTTTCCTCTGGAATTGCCTAAGTAAGCATAGGCTGATCTTTCAAAGCTGGAATAAGCTCTGTTGTCCTAAAGCTGAAGGGGGTATTGATATCAGGGAAATATTGAGCTGGAACAAGGCTGTGTTTGCAAAATGGGCTTGGAAACTAATCAGAGATGATGACAATATTTGGTGTAAATGGATTAATGCCTATGTGTTAAAAGGGGCCAGTGTTTGGGATGCCACTATCCCAGCTGACTGCTCAGAACAATGGAGAGGGCTGCTTCAATTCCTTGCTGACCTGAGAGCTGCTGCTGGATCCACTACAGAAGCCCTGACATGGCTGGGGGCTGATGCTACTGCTTACAGTGCTTCACATGTGTATGATTGCATCAGGCTTCACAGGCCTAAGTTCCTGTGGTGCAAGACAGTTTGGGACTCCATCATCCAACCCAAACATTCTTTCATTGCCTATCTAGCAGCTATGGAGGCACTCCCTACTATAGACAACTTGAGTAGGAGAGGGATGATCATTTTGAATAGATGTGTGTTGTGTAAAGCTGCCTTAGAGTCAAGGAATCACCTGTTTTTCCTCTGTCCATTCTCTAGGGCTGTGTGGGGAAATGTCTTGTTGTGGTTAGGCCTTAGCCGGGTTCCAATGGACTTGATAAGTGAACTTAATTGGTTCAAAAGACACAATAGAGGCAAATCATGTCAAGCTAGAAGGAGAAGGTGTGCCCTTGCATGTTCTATATATGAGCTTTGGCAAGAACGGAATTGTCGTATTTTTGAAGAAATGGAGCAAACTGAGGCACAGATTACTTGATGCATTTTGGTAAAAATTTGTATTAGATTGTCTCGAGGGCTCTGTTAGTTTTGATGTAATTTTGGTGTGTATTAAGGATTAGTGGGTGGCTATCATGGCTTTCCCTTGTAGGATGCATAGGGATTTGATCTTTTGTACTCACAAAATGTTTTATCTAATGAAAATCCCAAACTAATTTCCTGCAAAAAAAAAGAAAAACAATAACTAACTTAAACTTATAATTTCATTTGGATCTAACAGGCATAACAATTCAAGAACACCATGAATACATGAAGAACATAACATGAACATCATGAATACTTTAAAAAACATTCAAACATAAATTCATACAATAATTTCTCATATTATTTTAATTCCACATAAATCATATTAATAACATATTCAACATATTAAACATAACATATTATTTAATAAAAATTAAAATAAATTTTGTCTATTTTATTCAAAATGGCCAAAAGGCCTTATATTTATTTTAATTCATTGTTTAAATTTTTCAACTCATATTAACAAAATTTCTAATAATTATACTAACATGAATTAATAACAATATGTAAAAATGAGAATTAAATTGCAAAAATTGAGTGAAAAATGGTCATGAATGCCGTGGACACTTATAAATGCATACATCAATTTATTTTCATTTTATCATACATACATAATATTATTCTAATAATAAAACATCACACAATACACATATATCATAAAACATACTCATATTAATTATAGCATAATAATGATAACCAAAATAAATATTCTAGGAGGTACTATTAAGATTTAGCTAGTCGCCTCGGGTTATAAGATCGACTAAAGGATTAGGCCTAAGAATTATCGGGATCGATAATATCGTTATAGTCTCCCAAGTCTTTACCCAAGTCACCTTCTTCACCTAAAATCACCCAAGCATAATCTTAGAATCATTTTTAAAATAATAGAAAATTACTTACAATATTAACTAGTTTTATTTAGAATTATTTTTAAGGAAAAATTTAAAAGAAAACGATGTGAAAATGGGGAAGGGAGTCACGGCCAAATGGAGAGAAAAGAAGAGAATTTTATTTGATTTTTTTTTGTAACTTTTTGAAGTATAAACTAGCTAGGTATTTATAGGATTTTAATTAATTTAATAAATCTTTAAGTTTAATTAATTTAAAACATCATCATTACTTTTCATTAATACAAATAGTGCTGTTGACTTTGGTGGTTGCCTCTTGGATAATTCGGGTGGTCAAACGGGTCTAACCGGCCTCGGATTTCGTTTTACGATTTGTCGTTTTGAATTATAAGACGTTTTATATAAAATCAATAAAAAGATATTTTGAAATACTTAGAAATTAGTTAAGAAATTTAATTAGGCTAAATGACCTAAATGAGTTAGGTCACACGTGTGACTTAAGTTGGCGGGGACCAATGTGGCCTCGTTTTGCGAGTCAGAATTTTCGTCGTTCGAAATTTCGAAATCGATAATTATTATAAGCGTCAGGATGAGATTTTGAAAAGTGCTTAAAATTAAATTATAAGAAATAAAGGAACTCTTTTATTTTGAATGAATAGTGTTTTCGAAAATTTTAAAGTCAGGATTAAATTTTATAAAACTTTTGGAATATGATTCTTTTGATATTCTGAACCTATTGAGTTTTATTTTCTATTACCAAAAATACGGGTTTGGAAAAGTCAAGGATGAAGTTTGACTTTTGAGAAATAATAATTTATTTTACGATTTTTTGATAATTGAGATTTTGAAATGAGAAGACGGTATTTAATTCGCGAAAAATTTTCAGTTGCGTTATAAATAAGAAGTGAAAGAAAGTTATTAATTGATTTTAAATTAAGGATTTTAATTTTATTATTATTTTATATTAAATTAACACGGGGTGTTACATATACTATGACTTTGTATCCTGATAACTATATTTTGAGTTCTAATGTATTAATGACACTGTTTAAGACTTAATTATAATTCCGCCATAGTTAATGAAAGTCACAAAAAACAGGGTTGTTACAGCTGTTATGGCGCAACTTTCTGCTTTTTCTACTAAGGTAGACCGTCTCCGGGGAGATGCTTCTGCTTCTACGCCTCGTCCTGTTTATGCCATGGTGAGTCATGATCCCGCTTGTAGCACTTGTGGTGTTGTCGGTCAATATGCTTCCGATTGCATGAGCTCGCACGAGTAAGTGAATGTGTTCCAATCTTGGTGTCCCAATGCTCCTTATCAAAATCAGCCGGTTTTGATCGCTCCTTACTTTCATATCGAAGCCAAAATGTGCTTAACCCGCAGCGCCAGTCGCTACAGCAACCGCCTTATGTCCCTCCTCATAGGACATTTCAGCGGCCTCTGCAGAATAATCAGTTTCAGAGGCCGCGTTCTTATGTTCCTCCGCCTTTGGGTCCACCGAGTTTTGAAATGGCGAAGATTAAGGAGCTTCTTAAGCAAAGTCTAACCGCTCAAGCTAAGCAAGAAGCTACCATCTCGCAACTCTTGGCTCAACTTGCGTAATTGGCGAGTTCTAGTGTTTTGGTTCGAAGGCTTAGAAGCCGCCGCACGAAACGCTTTAAGTTATCACTCTTCGAAGTGATACTAAGTATAATGACCCCCAAATGCCTTCTTCTACTGCTGATATCGATGTTAGAGAGGTTCCTAGATCGAGTACCAAAGGCTCGACCGAGGAAGAAGCTGAAAATAAGGCAGCACGCAAAAAACGAGCATTGCTCGATCGAGCGCCTCAAGGCTCGATCAAGGCACTACCTGCTCGATCGAGCGACAACCAGCTCGATCGAGCACCCTCAGCTGCTGACACGTTCCGTTCTTCTGCTCCTGATTCGAAGGTTCTGGACGTTCCCATTTCTATTCAACTCCCATTTTCCAACCGCCAATGATAAGCTAAGCTCGATTCCCAGTTTGGTAAGTTTATAAAAGTTGTTAAGAACCTGCAGGTAACCGTCCCGTTCACTGAGTAGCTTACTTTGGTCTCTTCTTACGCTATGTTTTTGAAAAATATTTTGACTAAGAAGCGTGAATTTAGTACAATTGATACTGTTGCTCTGACCCAGGAATGCAACGCTCTTTTGCAGAACCAGTCCCTCCCTAAAAAGGAGGACCTAGGTAGCTTTTCCATTCTTTGTACGATAGGCACGATTATGATTGACAAGGCCCTTTGTGACCTTGGTGCTAGCGTTAGTGTGATGCCTTTATGTATCTGTCTGAAGCTGAATATGGAAGGTTTAAAGTGTACCTCCATGACCCTCCAGATGGCCTATCGTTCGGTTAAGTACCCCCTATGTGTCTTAGAGGATTTTCCAGTTAAGGTCGGAAAGTTATTTATTCCCGTCAATCGACTTTGTTGTTCTTGATATGCCTGAAGATTCCCACACCATTATCATTCTAGGTCGTCCTTTCTTGCACACTACAGGCGCGGTGATTGATGTTCGTAGTGGTTGTCTGACCTTAGAGATAGGTGCGGAGAAGACCACGTTCACATTGACCAAAGGCTTTAAGAGGCCTATGACCGAGGAGCGATGCTATGTTATTGAGTGTGTTGATTGTGCTGTTGATGTGTCTTTGTCTCGATACCCTCGTGGAGATCCTATGGAGGATTTGAAGTTTGCTTCTTGTGCAGGTTTGCCTAAGAATGAATGGGAGGCGGAGTTAGATGTCTTGGAAGTTGCCCTTTATGGTCATAGGGAGCTTACCTAGGATGAGCATGATGAGATTTCTAGGTTGCTTGATACCTCCTGTCTTGTGGAGGCGAGCAAGACTGAGCTCCCACCCCCTCTTCCTACTGTGCTGTATGATGCTGTTGATCCATGTTTGGAGATTCCAGTTGATATCCTTGTTGCCGTTCCTGTTGCCGTTTCTGATGTTGCTGTTAATGACGATGTTACCCTTACTGATCGTGTGCATCCTAAGGAAGTCTTAGTAGATCATCCGACTACTTTACAGGGCTTAGGCCTTGATTTCCGTGAGCATGACATGCGCTATGATGATGGATCTTCGCTTGCCATGCTGGGTGAGTGTACGTTGATGGATCCACATGTTCCTTATAGTGATGTTGGAGTTTCTGCTACTCCTAGACGTTGTCGTTTTCGCTGGCGCGATTTTTGAGTTTTGTTGAGTGATGTTCGTTCACTACTCCCTCGCTTTTCGTTGGGTTTGTGGGAGTTTATTCACGCTGATGCTGGTACTATCCTTTCTTCTTTTCTGTATTTTTGCATTTTTCTCTTTTTAGGTAGTTTTGTCTTCCCTTGCTATTGTAGTCCTTTGGTTTTGCTGGTTTTGTGATGTTGTTCTATAGCGTCACATTGAGGACACTATGACATTTAGGTGCAGGAGAGACCATTGTTAGCTGTTTAGGTGTTCTGTTTCTGAGCTTTGTTTTGACGTTTTACCTAGCCTTTTTTTATTAAGACTTATGCGATTATGATGATTTTGCCTTCTGTTGTCGTTGTTTACCTGATTTGCACTTGACTTTGTGAGTACATTTGGTTAGTTTGCAGTTGTCATGCTGATAAGTCGCTACTTATACTATGAGTTTTAGAGCCTCCTAGGCTAATGTCATTCATGACTGGTCTCATGCATACGTTGTAAGTAGTTCTCCTTGTGTTATGTGTAACATCAACTTGCATGAGTGTGATGTCGATCTCTAATGCTTAGCCATGTTGGGTTGGTGTAGGCGGTACATGAGGTAAGACATCCGTTTTGATCATTTGAGCTCCACAATGCAAAATGGCTTATTTTCCGACACTGTAGATGTTAGGTCCATCTTTTTGTCGCACGTCCTAGCGTTTGATTGCCTATTTTTCATAGCCTTATCTTCTACCACCAGTTCCAAATTCTTCATATTCTTGTCGGGACAGTCCCACGAGTATGGGGTGTATTTTTTATTGCTTTGGATGGAGGGACATGTTATCGTTGGGTGAGCAAAAGTTTATTCGGTTTGATTTCATTGAGTTTCCGTCTTTGCATCTCAAATGATCAAAAAAAATTCTCAAAAACAAAATCCAAAAAGAAACACAAAAATCAAAAGAAAGCAAAAAGAGAGCAAAAGAAAATTCAATAAGAGACGATGGAATAATGACTTTTAAGCCTTAAGATGGTGATTATGTATATTATATCAGCATGTTGGCTAGAGATTTGATAGTGTCTGCTGCTAAGGCACTTAAGCTGTATATGACTATACCTTGTGGTCATTTCTTGGGTTTTGGTTGATTTTCATCCTTTGCGACAACCAAATTTTAGCTCCACTGGTTCCATAACGCGCGTAGCGCAACCACCTTTCTACACTTACCCTTAGCCACCCATGTAAGTCCTTGGCATGTACTACGGTCATCTGTTTGGTTGGGCAAAGAATGAGTTGCAGAGGTCAATTTCACATTTGGTCGATTAACCACCTTTTTGTATCTCACATTTGTTCATGTTGCATTGATGGAGACGTGACTATCTCTTTGGCTCTGAGTCATATCTTTTATCACGTGTCCTTGGTTTTACTTTTTTCTATGTGATTGCTTGAGGACAAGCAAAGGTTTAGGTGTAAGGGAGTTTGATACGTGATATTTTGATATATGTTTTACCCCACGTTCTATTGTGTTCTATTATTATCATTTGAGTATATTTTAGTCGAATACAATACGTTTTCCGTCCCTACGTGTTTCTGCTGTTTTGGATTACTTCTGCAGGAATTAGCGGACCTGAGTTAGTTCCATATCGCTTTGGAGTGTATGACGACGTAGGAGGATGTTTAACCGTGAAGGCTAAGTAGCGGGAAAGCAAGACATCCAATAACTAAAGACGTGAATGAAGAAACGAAGCAATTGAGCTGAAACTATGTAATACCACGTATTTTTGAGAGTCGATTTCATTATTTTAACAATAATTATTACTCGTATTTAATAAATGATTATTAGAATGAGATTTATTATAGTTATGATATATTTCGTTATTATGTGTTGTGATTTAATTAATTGGACGTTTTGAGAGGTTTTGGGATTTTGAGTTATAGGCAGCGTATGGGGGCATATTTATAGACATCGAACTCGTAAAAATGTGAGTAATAAATGAATAAGGTTGTAAGAGTATGATTTTGGGGGTTTGGACAATATTCAGGGAGTTCGGAGATGTTTTGACTAGGTTTGACCGACAAACCTACTCCCAATTAAGTTGACCAAGCCTTATGATAATAAACCCTCACCCCACATCTTTAGACCCTTCATTTCCCACCAAAATATTTGAACAACACACCAAAAACGCACCAAACATGACAGCTCCAAATTCACGCCTAAACCTAGCTCATTCAAATGACGATATCTCTCTCGTTTCTCATCGGTTTGGCTCCATTCTTCTTGCGTTGGCTTCCTCTCGTCGATACCTAGCTATTGATATTACTTTTGCTTGATGTAAGACTCGTTTTCGTATGGTTTTGAGGCCGAAATCAGCCGACATAGCTGCTGATTGTAGAGCTGTTCGTTTGGACAGCTTTGTCCTTGCTTTTGTCAGTTGTAATCTGTCGTTTTAGAGTAGGAATTGATGAGGAATGTGTTGATTGTCGCGTGTGACTCTAAGGAGGAGCCGTTGTGATGTTTTTGGATCGATTTCTAGCAATTTGGAAGTCGTCTTGTAAGCTAAGGGCTTATCCCTTGCTTAGCTTCTTTGTGCTAGGTTTATGTGATTTGTATGCACTAGGTTGTGATGAAATGCCTGTGAAACGCTATGAATTATGCTGGTTTGAACAGCGGTACCGTATGTGGATTTTATCGATTATTTTGTGCTGTTGTCGATGTACGCCGGTGACTGTTTGAGCTGCACTCGATCGAGCATCAGGTAGCTCGATCGAGCGTAGCTGTTGCTGTATATTCGATTTTATTAGCTGCTATGTTTGTCCTTGTATTTGCTGAGATCGTCTTGTGACTTGTGTGTGTGTTAGGTTACTTGCGAATATGTGAAGTTATCATGTCGTGTATGAATGTTATTAAGCTGTTTGATGTTATGCGACTGTAAATGTATGATGCCTGCTGTGGACGTAATCTATTGCTGCTGTATTGCTGTGTATTGTGCTGGAATGTGCTATAGAGTGGTGTGTGGACTTGATCGTGTGATGAGTGCTGCTGTCAATGTTGTTGCTGCTGCCTGTCTGAGCTGTACTCGCTCGAGTTTAGCTCGGCTCAGTCGATCGAGCTTAGTTTAGATGTCTTAGTGGCTAAATTGTGAGCTGTGCTCGTGGCATTGTTCGAAGCTGTTGTTGATGAGGCTGATTTGTGATTGTGTGAGGGCGTGTGGTTTATTTGTGTGCGTGTGCTATTTCTATGACGCGTTCGATTGTTATTACGTTGTATGGCGTTGAGCTTTGTATACTGACTAATGGAGGTACCACGATATATGTTGTTGTGTTGTTGTTGTTGTGAGAGTTGTGTATGGGAAGGTTCACAAGACGGTGATCAGTTGAGTGAAGAAACGTGTGAGGAGGTTTTGTGTGGATGATCTGTCTTTGCAGGTTGATGTGCAAGGGTGAATCCGGTCGGATTTGGTGCCAATCCGGCCGGGTTTGCTGGGTGTGTGGCCTGATTGGTTGTTTTGGTTGGAACGGCGTTTGGCTCTTGTTTGGGAGCGACTTGGCTCTTTTATATCTTGTTATTGTGTTGCTTTACCTTACGTTTGTTATTTAATTAGCACCATTAAATGAATATGTGAAAGCTAACTAGGTGTATTTTTGTGTCTCCCTTTTTCTCTTTTTGTGCATGATTCCCCCACCCCGTAGGTCGTTTGAGCATGGACGATTGCTCGAGGGAGTCTCGCTTGAGGAGTGCTTGCATGTTGGGGTCAAGGTCGTTCCAGATCGTCTCGTTGTCTTTTCCTTTTGTTTAGATATCACCATGAGATATAGATTGATTCGCTTCGTTGTATAATCATTTATCTTTGGACTTACGTTGTAATCGATGTATCGTTTCATTTATATTTCAGTATCGCGTTCCTATTTCTTTATTTTCGTTTTTGAGTCACATGATTTACTACGAGTCGGGTTTACTCTCGACTATGTGGCACCCTTGGTTAAGCGAGACGAGTTCTCCTTAGTTGGGGGTGTTACAAACTAGCTTTGAGCTAAATCTCCTGAGCCGTGCTAGATCTCCTGAGCTGGAGCTCGATCGAGTGAATGATGCTCGATCGTGCATTGTCTGCTCGATCGAGTGTCACCTTTTTCGCGCATCTTTTCGTATATCTTATTTCAAAAACATTATTTATACTCGGTATTTCATTTTGTACGAGGGACAGCCTTAGAACATATTACTTTTCTCTATGATTGAGTTCATCCTTTGGGTTTAGTTTTAGTTGCAAAATACTTATTCCGAGTTTGATTTAAGCTTTAAGACTATTTTCTTTTCTTCCAATCTTACATTCGACTTTGGTAACGTATCTCTTTCGTGTAACGCGATTATGTCTACTATTTTGTTCTCTTTGCATGTAGTTACCTTTAAGACTATATGTTGCTAAGTTTATACTAGGGGTTGAGGGTGAATTATGAGTTATCATTGAGATCTTATGGGATTTGATTGATTGTCAGTTATTGTGCTTGCTTTGCCTTTTCTATGATGCTTTGTTGATTAATCTTGGAGACGTTAGATTACATTGAGAGATGGGTTTAGGTCAGACTAGCATAGAATTGGTAGGATTGTCTGATTGAGGCTGGCGCCCTTTAGTCTGTCCTAAGGTAGAATACGACCCGGGCGAGCGTGTCCAATTACGTAATGGCAGCACCTTGACTTGTTATTGATCGATCCCAGACCGTCTTAGTTGACTCATAAGGAACTCGAGACCTTAGACCTTTTACTCTTTGATTATTCGCTGTTTAGACTCCATACACAACCTAAACCCTTCTCTCTTGTGACCTGATTGTTTGCTTAGCATTGTATGCTTGATTCCCGTTTCCTCGTAAGTTCGACCCCGACTTGCCCAGACTACCTAGTTAGGTGTTCGTTAGGATAATCTTTGATTAGGCGATACGACATAGCCTCATTACTTACGTTGTGGAAAGGAATTTATTCAAGGTAACGTAGAACTGTCCTTGTAAATGGTTTAAATTATTTCAATGCTTGTTTTGGATGATTGATTGTGAAATATAATATGATTTAAATGATACTTTTGATTTGGATTTCGGATTTTGATTATGAATTATGATTTTAAATTGATTTATTTAACTTTGAAAGTTTGGATTTATGAACTTGACGTTCAAAAAGATTATTATGAAATAAATTGAAATTTATTTCAAGGTTTTGAAATTTCAAAGTTATATTTTTTGTTCGAAAAGGTTCTCAAATGTTGGAAATATTTTGGAAATAGATTTGAGAAGGAAAGTTTTGGAAATGGTTTTCCTATTTTGAAAAGGGTCTCGATCCTTCGTTCGTATGATAGATGTGTAGCCCATCCCAAGTTGGATGTGATGAGTTTGGTGTGTGGGGATTGGTTGATTGCTTTCCCTTGTTGTGGGATCAACTCTTTGGAACGATTTGACCTCTAAGGGGTAAATGTACTTAAGTCTATCACTTCGATTTTGTAACACCCCGTGTTAATTTAATACAAAATAATAATAATAATTAAATCCTTAATTTAAACTCAATTAATTTTTTCCTTCACTTCATATTATAAACGCATCTGAAAATTTTTCGCGAATTAAATATCGCCTTCTCGTCTCAAAATCTCAATTATCAAAAAAAAATCTAAATTATTAATTCTCAAAAGTCAAACTTAGCTTTTGACTTTTTCCGAGCCAAATCTCTCGAAAACGAAAATGCTAATTTAATAGTTTCAGAATATCAAAAGAATCATATTCCGAAATTTTTATAAAATTTAATCCCGACTTTAAAATTTTCAAAAATACTATTCACTCAAAATAATTTAATTCCTTTATTACTCTAAATCCATTTTTAAACACTTTTAATTTTCGCACG
>JAUEKU010162396.1:0-12010 GCA_032274805.1 Gypsophila paniculata
ATGAATAATAATCAAATAGTGAGTATCATAATTGATTTCCAACCAAATTTAGTTAAATGTCTCCCAAATCCAC
Source organism: Gypsophila paniculata (assembly GCA_032274805.1). Lineage (NCBI taxonomy): Eukaryota > Viridiplantae > Streptophyta > Magnoliopsida > Caryophyllales > Caryophyllaceae > Gypsophila > Gypsophila paniculata. Next base: position 74 of record JAUEKU010162396.1, read on the forward strand.
CATAGAAATAAAGTACATATGTATAATATTTGACAAAATCGTACGACAAAAAATATAGCATAAATATAAATTTTTATACGAAACGATGTTAAAAAAGTATTAAAGTACGTTTCATGTGAAACCAGCCATTGAAAATAAAATTCTATAATACAAAAATAAAAAATAAAAAATGTAAAATTGGAAATATAACTTTTTATGACGTATGAGGTTGCATTGTCTCGTGATAATCTTACATGTAATTATGTAAATAAACTCTTTTATTATAAACTAGGTAACACAAATCATATCCAATAAAATCAGAAAGATGCATGAACAATCAAGGTAAAATGTTAAGCTAAGGTGCATTTCTTCTACTATAATTCTAATCTACACTACCAAAATTACATGTATATTTTATAGTACAAAAAGTATATAAAACCAAGTACACTAAATTATTTTAATTTTTCATATTAATTTCAAAAATAATAATCAAAATAATAAAAAACAATGGCAAGTTTATTGAAAAATATAGCCTCAAATTTTAGCATGGTTGTAGTAATAATAGTAGTCTCATTATTGCTACAAAAATTAAATGGAGAAAATAGTTTAACAACAAGATGTAATATATATGAAGGACGTTGGATTTATGATGAAAATTATCCTTTATATAATTTTACTGCATGTAATTTTTTGCAAAAGCAATTTAATTGTCAAAAAAATGGTAGGCCTGATACTAATTATCTCAAGTATAGATGGCAGCCTAGTGGGTGCAATCTCCCAAGGTAATTTTATTATCATTCTTATTTTAACTAATATTTTTTAAATTTAATTAATCGAAGATTAAAGATTAACTGATACGAACTACCTTTTGGATCGTAAAATCTTATGGATCTTCGGTCCAAGAGAAGTAATGATCGGTCTCAATTATATATATATTATATATATTATATATTATCACGTATGTATATATTGTATGAAGTATTTTGAAGTATCATGATCGATTTTGTTTGCATTATGTATTTCAAATCTCAAATCTTATCATCATATCGTGTAACTATTACTATACTCTATTACGATTTTACTACGGACTTAGGCGGAGTGACAGAACAATGGGATAAATAAATATATACAGAATATACTTTCATTAATACATTAATTTTTGAATATACAAAAATTATTAAATTAGACGATTGTACAACAATAACAGCATACAATAATTTTATAATATTTTTGCGACTCATTTTATTATTTTCATCAAAGGAGATATAAAATTGTTTATAATTCATGCATGTTACTGTAATTGTTTATGAATGTTGTTAATTCAGATATAATGGTGAAGATTTCGTGAAAAGTTTCAAGGGAATGAAGATAATGTTCGTAGGAGACTCCTTAAGTCTTGATCAATGGCAATCATTAACGTGCATGGTGCATTCAAATGTGCCTCATTCTAATTTCACCTACACTGTCCATGGCTCTATCTCTACCTTTTCAATTGAGGTTCGTTTTTCGGGACTAAAGCTTTGTTGTTGTTGTCGTCATTTTATTAATTTAATACTCCGTATACTTGATGTAATCTTTTTTTTTTTTATCTTTTACTAATGGGTTAATATAATGATATCGCGTACCACAAATTACGTAGTTAATCATATACTATTCATGATCAGCTGATATAAGTATATTTATGATTGCGTGGTTAATATTTTGATTACGGTCACTGAATCTTAAGATGATACAATTCAAACATAACAAGTACTCATGATTCATATACAACTGATTTCAATCTTAGGTAGAATCTTATAGTTTTGACATGATCGCCCAAAAAGTTAAATGTATCTATTACTTTCACATAAATTGGTATAATTTAATTTCTTTTGTTATTGTGATCGGTTTTGTTACTCTCATGAAAATCGTATTTACCATAATTTATTTATCGATACATATATACAATTACGTTTTTCAGTAAGAACGTTTGTGAGGATATCACAACTCGATAAATCCAATCGACTTGGTCTTAACTTAGTCATCATCAACGCAAGTATGATCTCGATCCTAACAATATTAATTAATCTAATTACAGGATCATAACATTACAATGATGCTATATCGAACACCATATTTGGTGGACGTAAGGAAAGAAAAAGAAGGAAGAATATTGAAGCTTGATTCAATTGAAGACGGTAATGCATGGTTAGGCATGGATGTATTAGTCTTCAATAGTTGGCATTGGTGGGTTCATACCGGCAACAAAACCGGGTATATATATTATCGTTTCTATTTATAATTTTATAAACTCGATTTTTTTAAAAGGTATTACTCGTAAAGTCGTAATTAATTAAATTCGATAAAATTTCTAAATGTCATAAAAATAATTAACATGAGTTATGCTAGGGAAGTAATATGATTGGTATGATATGATCCGATTGCATTACTTTTCTAACATCTCCAAAAATATATGTTATAATTATTTTGAAAAAAAAAATTGATTTTTATAAGGTACGATTTTATATATTAATCTTTCTGAAGTTAAGAAACTATGTACGTGTGAAGTTTATAACGAAATATATAGTACACGCATTTTAATCAAATTAAGAATATAATTTTGCAGTGTGATAATGCGTAGTATTTCTAATGAGAAGTTTATCGTGCGTTTAATTTTGATTTTAATTTTAGATGGGACTACATTCAAAAAGGCGGTAAGTTATACAAGGACATGAATCGTATGGAAGCATACAAATATGGGTTGACAACCTGGTCAAAGTGGGTAGAAAATAACATCGATCCCAAAGAGACTGAAGTCTACTTCCAGAATATCTCCCCTACTCATTACATGTAAGAAAAATTCTCAAATGATACGATTTCAAAATATCCTATCTCAGTAACTTTTTTAATTTATGTAACTTTTTTCCTATTTCAGTGTTTTATCATATTATCATTGATTTCACTCGATAATGTTAGATCATTTCATATACAAGATAAACACCTTACACAACATTAATGCTATATACATCTACAATTCGTTATATAATCTTCTTATTATTCTAGCATTTTGTCATATGAAGACTTCAAAGTAAAATATTACGTAATACTCCGTAATGCTTTTAATTAAGTTTAATTAATGTGGTTATTTACAGGTCACGAGAATGGAATGGGACCACAAAAAATTGCCAAGGGGTGACAAGTCCAATACTAGGGTCGAAGTATCCGTCGGGTTTACCCGAACCGGTAACCACATTAAAGGATGTGTTGAGTAACATGACTACGAAGGTTGAATTGTTGGACATCACTAAATTGTCCCAATTAAGGATAGATGGGCACCCGTCAAAATATGGGGTGGATGGTAGTAGCGGGAACGATTGTGCTCATTGGTGTTTACCCGGTGTTCCCGATACTTGGAATCAAATCTTATACGCGCTTCTTTCTACTAAATAGATCAATTAAGTCGATTCATAGATGAGCTCATCTAATTATATGAATTCCAATTAAATTTATAAGATTAGACATATACGCATAATAAACTAGATTATATTAAATAGATAGTTAAAGTATAATGAAACGAATCGATTTAATTATATTCATTGAGATTTTGTATTCATGAGATCCTTTCTAATGGAAGACACACATGTAGCTATCTAGTAAGACAATGTCAATGTATCATGTATTTGAATTGAAGGATTATTTTTCTATACTCAATTTTGCCAAAATTTATATATTTCAAAAATTATACTCGTACAAGTGTAGTTTTAATTACGCTACGAAATATATAATTAATCACCTTGGTTTTGATGAATATAATTCTTCTAAAATACAGTTTAAGCCGCGGTTGGAATCTCATGATTAATTTTATACTCTAACATACAGTTGTACACCTCTATTATCGCTATCACTGAATGAGGTGCAAAAGTTTTTAAGGCAACATATGACAGTCTTATAAAAGACTTGCTCAGTGTCTTGGGTTTCAATAGTTAGCTTTGATCCCAAAAAGATCAGCATGTTTCGGCCTAAAATCAAATGGTGGGTCGTTTCATATGTGACCAAAGTCAAGTATCGGAGTAACATAGCTGCATTTTACCTTGTGAATATTCTAGGGAACGGCAGCTAAGGTCAAGATGGCACAAAAGGAGGCGGAAGGGGTAGCAGAGAAAAGGAAAGGGAGACGAGGACCAGGCAGCGTCCTTGATTCGAGTGCAGCTGGTTGTGTGTGTTCTTTCCTGTATCTACGGAATAGGAGGAAAGACGCTCTCTCAGCTCTGGCAACTCGGATTTGTTGCCAGCTTTTGTACCAAGTTAAGTGACACCGTCTCCAGTGAGATAGGGAAAGCATATGAAAAACGACGCTAGTCTTTCTTTTTCGTCTGATCAATACATTTGGTTGAATACTCTAAGAGTATAAATGTATAATCAAATGCATACAATCGCCTGTATTTTATGTATTTCATAATATTTCATCTGTATCGATCTGAAATCAGGCATCGAGAATGCCTGATTTTAGTGTTTATTATGACCAGGTACCTAGTTACAACATTCAAAGTGGTTCCACGGGGAACAGAAGGTGCTGTTAGTGTTGACGGAACTTTTGCCAGGATTCTTGCTTCGATTCTTCTTTCGTGTGTCGCCTGTCTAACTGGCCAGGTTCGCCTTCTGTCTTTTCTGCTTATATAACTCTGCTGAATATGTGTACATTTATGATTTTCGGCCCTCCTATGTGTTCTCGGATTGTTCTTATTTTGTCTACCTTGATGCAAATAAATAAAACGCAAGCTGTTGTATGTGTATTGGCCTCGCAGATCGCTAATATTTGTGAAAGTATTATCGGTGCTTCATTTCAAGAAAAGGAAGGATTCCGATGGGTAAGCTAGCCCTCTCCTAAGTTGCATTGACTTCAGTTGTCGTCACTGATATATCAAATTTCAAATGTTGGCTTATTTCGCGACCTAACAATGTCTCACCATTCACCTCTTGTCTATTGCAGCTTAATAACGATGTTGTCAACGTCGTCAATATATCCATAGATAGCATTTTGGCCGTCTTGTTGCTGCAAATTCTTCAAAGTTGGCACGGGTAAATGCCCGTATTTCAAACCCTAATGTTATGTTCATTACCCGATAAACCTCCAACCATGCAGCCTTGACACTACCTCAGTTGAAAAGTAACCGTCCTTCCATCCGATTGGTAAAACATTTTCCTTAATGAGTCGTTCTGAAACCATCTCTACTGTGTACATTGGACTTCCTGCCCCCACCATAGACGGGGACCTTAGCTTTTTCAAAGAGAATATTGTCTAATAGTGTTGATATTGATATCTGATCAGAATCGTGTGAAAGAGACTGGTGACACATCTGTACGTGTAGAGCAGAGCATTAGGGTAAGGGGATCAGAACATTGATCAAAATGGTGGATGAGTGAGGAACACAAACAATCAGTGAATGGCAGCTTTGTTATCCAGCACGATTCTATCATGACCATTGCGTCTGCCATTGCTCATTGGACTCCATGTAACCAAAGCTTGGACGTCCATAGTGTTGGAATGCCGAGCATGTCATCCTTTTAAGCCACAGCGTATAGTCCGTAGCTCAAATGGATCATATGTCATGTACGCCGGCTGAAGATGAACTGGCTACGCTTTAGATCCTTGTCAGTCTTTCATCAGTCAGCTAATTGTACAGAACTCGATGTACCAGTTGATGATCGGGATTATGATCCCATCATTTGTCTTTTCAGATTTACGCAAACTGCTCCAACTCGCTCTGCTTCTAAACATCTTGTACGCAATTTGTGTACCCATACTACAAAATTACGTAGACCGTAAAATAATATGTTTTTACAGTCTACATGGCTTTGCCGTAGGCATACACCGATTACTTACTGATTTATTAAGGATAATGTGCTCTGTTCCGTTTCTTTTACCGTCTCACTTTTCCAAGTCACACCAACAATTACAGTTTCATACAGAATTGTTCATATTCCGGTCTGAATGTTTAAACAGCGATGTTAAGCAATTGACAACAGAATTTTCTTTTCGCCTACTTGGAAGACGGTTCGCCATTACATTTCAGGCGTAATTTCACGAAACCCAAATTGAATGAATTTTGAGTAAGCGACCAGATTTACAAGCACTCTGTTTCCATACTTTATAAATCTAGGCTCACTCTTCATTCACATTTTGCAAAACTTGACGTCTACTTTCAGTTCATAATCGTAGTCATAGTCATAGTCGTACTATAATAGTAAAAGTAATAGTAGTACACAGCAAGGAGACGAAGCTAATAAAGTCGATACCTAAACCACTGACTGTTTGAATTGCATTGGCCAATCCACCAAGTTCGGCAACGGTCAGACGAGATGCCTAGGATGGCCTTCTACGTTTGCCAGCATTGTATTTTGATGGACACTGGTCATAATATGGTGTTTGCGACCAAGAAATGTCAGGCACGAACAAGGCAGTATCAGTCCACTGCTGAGAGCTTTTGGGGCAGTATAGCCCAGATGTTGTTGGTGGTGAAGGAACATGAGGCACGGCCCAGGACACGTCAGGGACCTGTCCCAATTGGTCGTCGCTATCCAAATCCACCTCCAAGGACCTCAAGAATGCAGATGAGTCGGAACTTCCAAGCTTCCCACTATCAGCCTATCACAAATTTGGGACAAAGGGATGATCAGGACATCAACAATAACATAGAAGTATAAAGTTATCGACAACTACTTGAACACAGCAATCAATGACCCCTCTGTCGACTTTCATTTTTTTTTTCCCTTTGGCTCCACAAAATTTAAATTCTTTTACAAGGACTGCGGGGCTAGGGGAGGAGGTTATCACCACAGAAATTATTTGCAGACCAGAAAAGGGACACATGGACATACCTTTGAGGACCCATTGCCTGCGAAGTTAAAATTTTGATGGAAATCAGTCATTCCCATAAATTCATCCACAGACCACTGCGACAGATTTCCTGCAACGGACCCGCCAGCAAAGCTCATCCTCGATTGTGTCAAGTCCTCCAGGGCGCCATTCTGAACAGGTCGTATTTTAGCGTATTCACTCACTGACATCGGCATTCTCCTGTCATTAGAATGTGTAACGGCTTCAGCGCCATTTTGACCAGAAGAAACTCTGTCGTATCGCATAGTGGTTGATGTAGGTGCACTTTGTCTGGGCGCAGTATGATTATCAGCATCCGAACCTTTATCCCAAGACTGAGTGGTTCTTGCTCCTGACGATGAAGAACCAGGTTCAGCAGCCTCAAGCCCCACCTTAACTCCGGTTAACAGGAATCTTTGATGGGCCGAGACCAAGGAATTGGCAGTATGGATAGCAACGTCGCACTTCCTGCATAATAAAGCTCTATCTTCTAAGCAAAAGAAGTACCCAACTGCCTCCTGAAACAAGTATTAATCACGGCATATCAGCATAACAGAGAAGTGGTGGAAACTGGAAAGAAATGGTAGTCATCACAAAAACCGCAACAGCCCTAAAAAAAATTCGCCAATTCAAGGTTGAAAGCCTAAACGACGCATTCTTATTCCTACTCCCTTACTTTCTATGATCTGCAACAGTTGAGTATGACACAAATATTAAGGTGGTGCGATAGGTTGTCTCATAATGAGGAGAGAGAGAACGAGGAGAAGTAGATTGGGTAGGGTTAGCATTATTATATAGAAGTGATGCAAATTTACTAAATTAGACATAAATGGATAACGTCGAAAATTTGCAGAATGAGAGAATAGGGTAATTCCGAAAGTAAGGAACAGAATCAAGTCTAGCACAAGATCAACACTACTGCTCTATTCTTTTGAGCTTAATTTCAATACAGTGTTCAGTTTAGATAAATTCAGTTCAATTCATTTCAGCTTAATTCAATTCTAAAAAGTCCAAAGAAAACAAGCATATACGTTGCTACCTTTGGATACATAACCGTCTCTCTTTAATATTCGATAAAATATATTACCAGATATAATAAAATGTAATCCGTAAAGTCTTACGGCACTATTTGTTAGGGAGTACTACTTTTAGTTGTAAAACTTTTATCAACTTCAAAACAAAAACGACTAGTATGGCAAAACAGATGGAGTATTTGTTTTCTCTTATGTTACAAACGGATGAAAGATTAGTGATCGTACTAATTCAATGGACCAGTAATTCTTTGAACACGCGTTATAGACTTAAACATATGATATATTGTACCCAATAAACACACGTTAGAAGATATTCAACAGATTCATAACTGCCGGTATACTTTCATTTACATTTACTTTTTCTGCCTTAATTCGTCGGTGATTTGTAGCTATACGTATTCCTGTTTACTTGTCAATTACTCAACTCTTAACTGTTCTTCTCCAACCGAAATTCTCACGTGAAATGGTCGACCTCTCACCTGATTACAACTAGCTAGGTAATTTTCATTCGTAATTATAAGTCGTTAGTCTCACACAGACACTATAACACATTGAAAGAGTATCGGAGTATCATTTTAAAACAGCATTCATAGTTACGACCACGCATATTATGACGATCCATGTCAGCTGACCCCAAATCACACCGAGCACACAAATCTAGAGTCTACTTATGAATAAAGGTGACCATTGTTATTTTGTTAATGTTTATTGTAGATTTGGCAAACAGATCGTGTCGGGTTCATGTCACATATAAACGGGTCATGAACTCTTCAACCCAAATCTAACGAAATTAAATCTCGTGTCATGTTTGTATTGACTCACATTGGGTCATGAAGCCTCGACCAAAACCCGTTAACTTCGTGTCGTATAATGTCATGACTATATCTGGTAGGTTTAGTTGACAAAAGATTAAAAAACAAAACTAATTTGTTTTTTATCTTAATAAACCGATTATTAGTGTCGATTTCGTGCTAGAAGTCAACTCAGACCCAACCTAGTTACGTCTCGTGTCCAGTTCGTGTTGATCCACCTACATAAATGGGTCGTTACGCCACAACCCAAAACTATTACTCCCTCCATTCAAATCCAAGTTGTGTTGTGCACTTACTTTTTGACAGTATTCATGAATCTAGATAATCTTCGATATTCTATGAAATATATAAGTGAAAATATAATCACGTGTGATCTTGTTTTATTCATCTTTCTTAAATACAATGTTGATCAAATTTTTATAATTTTTTATAATGTGTAACTATAAATATTATCGTTGTAAAATGTGCATCGGTAAGTATGATAAAACAAATGCACAAGTTGGATTTGAATGAGGGGAGTAATATATAGTGCCTTTTTTTGTATGATTACTCCCTCTAATGCGCACCCATTTCATCTATTGTATGAATTCGGAGTTTTATGTTGTTGATCTAAGATGACCAATACTTCAAATTCATCATCCATTTTATACTGGATCTTTTGCATCCGACAATTTCATTCGTTAAATATAGATTCGAGTAGAAAAACAAGTCGTAATTCATCCGATCAAAGTTCAAACTAGTACCGAATTCGAATATAATTTGAAATTCGTTATATGACACTCCATATTAGTTAAGACAATACTATATAAAAGCAATGAGGTGGTTTTAGGTGGAGTATAAATGAAGATATCTCTATAGATCCACTTATTTAGGTTTGAAAATGAGATAAAAATGTGATAGCTCCATTTCAACTATATTTTCTGTGGACCTCAATTTTAGAATATTTAGTTACGTTGGTTTGAACAAGGAGTGACTTGGGACTATCAAGTAATGTTTCCTCAACTTTTTATTTTGAGATTGATGTTATGTAGAGGTGGTCAACTCAACGGGTCGGCCTGGTCCGGCCCGAACCCGCCACGAGCCGCCACCCCCAATAGGCCGCAGCCGGGTCGATCAAAACAAGCCCGGCCCGGCCCGAACCCGGCTCGTGACCACCTCTAGTGTTATGTTAATCACGCGAGTTCAACCCATTTAAATATTTAAAAAAATATTAAAATAAGGTGTTATATACGTATGATCGTTTACTTTTATTGTAAAGTAATCATTGTAATGTTTGTGGTGACCATATTAAGTAAAAAATGATCATTGTATTAGGTTAAAAAATGACGACAGTATAAGATAGTCATAATAATAAACATTAAAATAGTCACTTTCGTCACAAATTATCTGTCGTATGCGTACAATCGACTCACAGTAAAAATGTAAAATTACTCCATAGCTTGATTGATTTCTACTCTTATTTGATAATTTGTGTACTTTCTTATCTCAAAGGTTTGTGTGAGTAGAATATAAAATTATAAATGCAGTCTTAAAAATTGCACTTAAATGCAGTTGTAATCTAATCTCCACTTCTCATGTCTCATACCCCATTTATGCCAACTATTGACCTTGATGTTCTTACGAAGCTGATTTATCTTAGTATAGATCATTTTAATTTGCTTTTTCATAATATTTCATTTCATTCATCCCAATGTTTTCAACTCTTTGTTCACAAGTATTAAAACATTTTGGAAAATAAAAGGTAAAATAGTTAGTAATGACCAATGAGTAGATTATACCATCGGTTATATATTGTTATATGTACAACTTGTTTTGTGATTTTGAATTTTGTCGCTAAATTTTTGAATATTGTTCTTGTAAAGTTTATGAACTTAAATGTAAAGTTTTCGAGTTACATCACATAAATGTTTTGGTCAAAAACTTATACTTTAACTCAAAAACTTGTATAAATTGATCAAAAACTATATATACATGCTCAACTAAATTTGAGTTGGTTGTATTACAACCAGTGGTATACTCCCTTCATTCAACTCCCTTCTGTGCATGTTGTCAATGCACAAATATTAAGAAAATGATGATGTCATTTGTGTTAGAAATGTAACTTTATTAGTGATTTTAAATATGTTTGTAAGTGGATGTAATTAAAACTTTATTAGGCAAAAGTAATTTTATTAGCAAAAAGTAGTTACACAAAAGAGTAATGCACAAAATGAAGTTGAATGACCTAAAATGAAAAGTGTACAGAATGGAGTTGAATGGAGGGAGTAAAAATTTTTGCCAGTAATGACGAGGTAAAAATAAGCGGAATAAGTAATGAATAACATTTTTAATAAACAAATCACTAATTTTTGAGTGGAGACGAACTCACAATAAAGTTATTGTGTCACCTCTCATATAAGGAGACAATTACATGAGTTTATTTTTTTTTTTTTTTCTTGAGAAGCCATAAGTTTCCCGGTGTGAGACAATTTTACAGGAGACCAACTTTAAATAAATAAAATTTGTGGAGTAATTTGATACGAGTAATTATCAAAAATAGTAGGAGTACGTTAGAATTAATTGGACAAATAAGAGAAATGAAAATATCATCAATTTGGATGATATGGAGTTAAATTTTTCTTTCTGTCAATTAAATTATATTTAGTTTAACTTCAATAAAAAAAAATAAAACGAAATCTTAACCTATTTCGTACGGTAATTGAAACGAAGAGACTAATTTAAGTAATAACAAACACAAAAACGACATAAAAATGTGCAACTTTTCCCTACTCATAAATAATTTCGCTTCGTTTTTTTTCTCATGTTTTGTCTCTTTTTTGCTACTTTTATCATCAATTTTTCTCATCAAAATCAAATAAAACGTTCCTAGAATTAATTAATTCAATTAAATTCTGCTAAAAACATCCAACTACTATTACCTTTCATCAATTATAACCACCTTGTTCTTCTCCCATAAAGTCTTTAAAAAACGGTCCGTAAAAGATCATTTTTCCTTCAAATTAATACTTCCTCTTATCAAGCCAAATATTACATTTGATTTATCATATTTGTTAGATTCTGACATAAATATCTCTTCTATTTCACATTATAAAAAAATACAAAAATTTGATGTTAAAAATCAGAATTTTTCGTGATAATATTTTCTCTTATATATAAATTTATTTATTCATTTTTTTGGTTTTGAATTGAGCAAACATTATTCGTTTTCTTTGCACACAAATATAACTCGATCAAATTCTTGTAAAAAAAAATCATT
>JAUEKU010162507.1:0-12006 GCA_032274805.1 Gypsophila paniculata
AAAAGGTTGAGATATATAACTCGTCAAAGCTTTATATCTCTATTTCATTGATTTTCGTTAAATATTTAATTTTTATCTCATATGGGTAATTTTAAGGATTTTGATATTTGCAAGTTCTCCCCGAGACAGTCACAACCTTGAAATGGGGTAGAGCATGATCCCCATGACCGTAAACCAGCCGCTCATGTGGAATAGTGTGCTCGTTACTACTATTATAGATCAAAATTATCGACATCAACGCTAACATTGCTGGCCAGTGGCTTTCGATAAAGAAAAAGCTTATGAATTATCAGGAGTCTCACACAATTTTTGATTGAATTTACAGTTCACACAGAAATTGAAAACATAAAAGTGGTAAAAAGAAAGGTTTCAAAGTACAGCTAGTTTAGGAAGGCATATGACAATTATTTGTAAGGTATCATTCCTGATTACATTTGCATCCAGCCTGGGAATCCTGGGACTTGAGCATGAGATGTACCAACATTCAAGTGATCTGATGTTTCTGGGTTATACCTGCTTCCACCAAAGCCAAAATATTAGCATTACTAACATTTGGACAACTGTGTTGCTCAGATGATTACTTTTAAAGTACTTGTGTCAGACATTTGGACACGGTAGTAGACGGTCAATACACGACTGTCTCACCATACTTCTGTTTCCAGTATAGCCAAGGTTTCATTATAAACTGGTCACTTTATAGAGAGGTATATGTAGTTCAATGCGATTTTTGACACAACTCATCGTTTAGGTCATTCGGAAACAGACAATTCTAACATAAGGGTAATTGTGCATACATCGGATCCCCTGCCCAGCTTTACGAGAAGGTCGAGAACCCTTGAGACACTTAGTTATTGTTGATGGATAGGCCATTCCAAACTTTATTTTAGGGCTCATCCTAAGAACAAGGAAGCTGAGTTCGACACTTACACGACTCACAACCATAATGGCCGATGATTATAGTCTTCAGTCAAGTCCAAGCGACATAATTTGATGAGTAGTACTTAGGTTGAAGAAATGAACTATTCTTTTTGCAAGCTAGTATGAAAAATGCATGAAAAAACTGAGCTTACCCTAAATGCAAATTGGGGTTGCAGTCAATGGGCTGGAAAAGCCCCTGAGAATGAGCATGCTCCTGGGCAAAGTGAACATTCTGATGCTCATGATGTCCTTCCCATGATTGCCGGAGTTGACCATCTTTTACCATAATCCGCTCCAACTGCGTAAATGCAAGCTCTTAATTAACACTGCGAAAGTTCTGTGATTTAAGTTCAGAGTACTAAGAGAGTACTTTCTGTGATTAAGTTCTTACCTCAGCTTTCAGAGCTTTGTTAGCTTCAATCAATGCATGTTCCTGTACACATGTTAGAATTAACCTTATTACTCCATTAATCAATACAAATCCTGAATAAAACACCGTTAAGTGATGAACTGATATGCAGTATTTGATCTACACTCATACATACCTTGGATTGAAGGTCGGTAAGTTGATCAAGCATGGACTGGGTCTGTATGTATGCATAACAACATTCAAAATTAACTTGAAGTTCGTGAATATCCAGAATGTGGGACTTATTAGTTATTTGCAATGTACTTAACAGTAATCCTGGATGTCATCTGTTTTTCGATAAGTTAATCGACTGTCAGGAAGCCGCTGTATAGGTACAACAAAAGACCTCAATGGTCTGATATTCTCATCCACCTCTCAGTATATGAAGTGTACTGAATTTTTAATGCTTGACGAGGCCAAAAGGCCAGTGGCGACCTACATAGAGTAGAGTCTACATATGCTGTGTGGAGCATGGAGCATACCTTAATACACCTAATTTGCTTAAGTGAAGACTCTAGTTGCCTCTCAAGCTGATCAAGCTCCTTCACATTCAATGGGCCTAACTCCTCCCCAAGTAGGTTCCTGAAACATAACACAGCGTATCCCATGAATAAGTGTCATCATTCTACCACGCGCCGCTAACTTTGCAGAATGCGCTATGTATTGGATCAACATAGGGTAACATATGTCAGATGACGTTACTGTAACATGGATTTTATACTGGTTACTTACGTACCTATGTGTTCTCTGGAGTGATTCATATCGTGCTTTCAGTTTCAAGTACTCCCTATAACTGCTCTGCAGTGCAAAAATTATTCATTAATACAACAATTATAATCATTAATCGAAGTACTTCAACAGACAATTCCAGTTTAACAACGGTATAATACCTCGAGCTCCTTGGATGGTTTGTTGACTTCAACCGCGCCATAGCTGCATTTCTGGTAACGCTCAAGAGTTTTGAGCATGCTGCTAATCCAATACATTTTTTTACCAGATTAGTTGATTCAAAATGCAAGCTTATTACAATGATTTTCATGCACCACAAGGTCAAACTAGAGAACAAATGATTCCTCACTAACTTATAATTACCACTTCTTACTTTCATTAACAATCCGTTGTAGTCTAGTTGGTTAGGATACTCGGCTCTCACCCGAGAGACCCGGGTTCAAGTCCCGGCAACGGAACTTTTTTTTTTTTTAGTTTGTAAACTCTATTGTTGGATGAAGAATGAATACTATTACGTATCAATATCACAATCAAAATCGCACACAAAACCCTTAAAACAAAAACCTATACATACATCTCAAAACACACAATCACACAATACCATTGAAGAGATAGTTGAACATCATTTAAATATGCTTGCTCATTACCATTGAAGAGAAAGTTGAACATCATATCCCATCACAAAGGCATGATCATCCGACTTGTCGAAATTAAACTCTAGGGGAGTGAACTAACAACAAATTAAAATAGAGTACCAAGGAGAGTCGGAAAATTTAACAAATGATTTTTGGATATTCGTCTCTTAAAAGGGGGGTGAGGGGCGACTACCCGATCAAATGCCACCAAGAACTAGCCCACATCCAACACCCAAGTGACATAACCTTCTTACACTATATACACATATCTCAAGATTTATTGATTATCTTGGTTGAAGCCTCATATCTTTAAAATTGAACATTGAAATAGTTTCTTTCAATTCTACACATTTTCATTATTATAGCCTTATTGGATTTGAGAAATTTCTACCTTAATAGTTAGGGTAACCTTGATGATGACTAGAGCTTGATATGCATCGTAAACGCCTTTTATTTCATTCATCAACAACAATATACGAGTGTTATTTTTATTCTAAATCTTCGCAAGTTCATCCATGGGTTAACAACAAAAAGATGATTATAGACGACTTTATAACAAGTGCCAGCGGTGGGCAGGTAGATACTGTAGACACACAACTTTCGTCTAAGCTAAGGTTAGCTCGCCAAGCTCTGAAATTGGATTTGCCACTATTCATAATCAAAACTTCATCCAAGAGTTCAATCGGTCATGAATGACTAGTTCTTAATTCTTAAAGACTAGATGGATTTAACTCTTTAGATCTAGCATTAGAATTTCAGCAAACTTTTAATTAATTAAGGAGCTGACCTAATTGCATTGCTCAAGTAGCTAGAATAAACCCATGAGCATTTAAATGCAGATGTATATGTTGAAAGAAGCAAACCCTAAATACAACCTAGACTTAATATATATAAGGACATTAGTAATAGAAGTTTATTGAAAAAAGTAGTATGTCTATTGTTTCGGAAGGTCATCTGTCTAAACTTACTTGGAAAATGAAGATACATAAATGAGTCCGGATCCCATAGAGTTCACAAATAACTCTACATGGTACTATGGTAGAGTAGTTGATTTTAAACACTATTTACTACCAATGACAAAAAAATAGTCCTTGTAAACACGTCATGTCGTCGACCCTTTGATGCTGACCACTACTAATTACCACATCGGCTACTTAGTCGTTATAAGTTTGTCGACAAAGTGATCATAATTGTAAGACACCCTACTAGGGTACAAGTGAATCCAAGACCCAAAGCGAATTAAAAAAAAGGTAACGATTTTGTTATCATGCACTTTTAAGGAGATTAGAAGTTAAATTTTAATTATTGTTATTAGTTTTAATGAGTACATATGATTTGCAATGATTATTGACATTATTTCTTATGAACGTTTGTTTAAAATTATACAACTCTACCACATAGAGTTTTTTAAGAACGAACTCTACTGAATCCAAACACTACATAAATGGTTACACATTAGTATACATTTTTATTGTTAATAATGTAGATTCCCTATGTTGAGAAATAATTCGTTGGTCTATGTATTTGGGAAATGTTTATCTATTGGGTTATATGGGTTAAGTGTGTGTATTTACGTGCTCGTCTGATTGACACATGTATTTAAGGACATTAGTAATAGAGGTTTGTTGAAAAAAGTATGTCTATTGTTTTAGAGGTTTATCCATATAAACCTAGTTGGAAAATTAAGATAAGAAAATGGTTACACATTGCTATACAGGTTTATCGTTAATGTATTTCCCTATGAGAAATAATTTGTTGGTCCGTGTACTTCGTACTTGGGAAATGTTGTTTATCTATCACTAATTGTTTGGTAAGACCATCTTATACTGTAAGATTAGCCCAAATAGAGTTACTGTTTGTCTATTACTAACGCCCAATGGCCGTGCTATTATAACCGATGAACTTATCTATTTTGGAGAAATCACAAATGATGACATATAAGAGGATGTCGCAGTTTAAAAAAAATCATAAATTAGTTTGTATTGTGCTAGTAGTTTGTCTATGGTGAATTAAAGATATTAGTTTAGCTATTGAATTTCTTTCACATTAGACTAATTACTCGTACATAGAAATGGTCCAAATGGATCGGATATTCATATCTTTCGTACATATTTTTATTTTCTTTTCAATGAAAATTGATTACTTTCAACATTAGGACACCAAAGAAAAATTAAACGATTCCAAACATCAAGCTTAAGTAAGCAAAGTGAGAAACATTGTAATTTCATTAACTAAAGTAGAACTAATCAAACAATAGAGAAGTAAGATTAATAATAACTCGAACATCCATGTCGAAATCAAGAAAACAAATTAAAATTGCCCTAAGTTTGGGAAAAAAAAAAATTGTTTGGTAGCTATGTTAAAGTATTACAAAACGTAGTAATTGATCTTAAAATGGTTGTAGAAGTGTCATTTTCTAAATCGCGATGGCTTCCAATAATATTTTCAATTTCTCATGAAGCATCTATATATCCTTTTGTTTACTTCTGCATTCTCCCATGTGCTACGCTGCAAATAATACCCAAAATGGTAATGCCACTTTCAATTTACTTGCTATTATTTCAATGACGTAAATTTATAAAATCCAAACTCAAGTTAAGGGCATCCACAGATACATGTGACCCAACAATTTAAGTTCAACTATACACTTCAATTTTACTATCTACTCTACATCTCGTTTTAATTACTGTACAATTCAAAGAGCACTTTAGAGTTTGGATGGGTACAAGTCACAGTACAGCAGCGTACTAGACTGACTACTAGGGTAGTTGCATTGCTTACTGCCAGAAATTGTAAATTTGTAAGGACTTGGGCTATTCTTTAATTCGTCTTACATTGGTCAGCTAGAAAGCATCGATCGATTAAACCGCTTCATACATGTTTTTGTCTACGAGTATTTATCATTATAAATATGTAAGACCGTCTTTTCATATAAGTGTTCGGGTATTTTGGGCGACGTTCAAAATTGTTCATGTAAGCCAAGCATGTGCACAAACATTGAACTTGTGATTAAAAACTAACACGCAGCTTAATTGGTAGCTACTAGACAAATATTTCTACCAACTTCATCACCAGATCAAAATAGTAGCTAGATTACGCTTTCATAAACGTGTTATTTTTGGTGTTCATGGATTATCCCTTACAATTCGATCAATTGGGTTGTTTCATTGGAAAGCAAACTAATACATCGAAGGTTTAATTTGACCTAATAGCATAATGATGTGGCCATATGCGGTCTTAGGTTGAACACCCGATTACTCCAGTAATCGTAGCAACTGAGCCTTTAGTTATGCGTTTGAGAGTCAGAGCTTGTCACCCAAAATAAATTGATGAATGATAGGCATGGTATGTAAGTTTACAACCTCCGTTTTTCTGTTTTCACACCAATTCATTAAAATAATACCCGCACATTATATTATGGAAACATGGTGATAATTAAAAAATGGAGGGTGTATAAGTTATATATTGTCCTTGTCCATCTGGAGCCCTATCTCGTGCACACTTAAGATAATAACTACAGATTTCACTGTTCTACAACAGATAAATAATTACTCCGCAGAATTCAAATACAAGAGATAAATTCAATAATAATATCATACAACCAGTTGCAAAACAACTGATATGATTTCCCTTTCTAAAGGAATGCTATAAATTGTAATTCCTCCGTTCTTTGGGAATCTATACATATTCTTTTTTTGGAAGTTCCACTCAATTCTATACAATTCTATTTATATCCATGATTTAGCATTCCAATTGTACAAACTAACCTTGTTGTGCAAGTGAGAGGAAAGTTTTGAATTAGCTCAAATTATTAATGTATCACCCGGTTTTTCCGTCATTTTGCAAACTCAGGATTGTTATTTAACTTTATTTTCATCTAAACCGATTAACTTATGATTTGGATTAGTAATCAAGTCGGGTTTTATTTGATTTGCATTGTATAGGTGGCTCGGATCATTTTTGTCTTAACCTACCCACCTATTCTTTTTCATTTCATCAGTTACTTTTACCAACACATTATAGTAAACAAAGTTTAACCTAAAAACACTATTTCTCTCTTTTACTCTAAACTCCCCACCACCATAACTTGCTCCTCGTTAATCTTTTGGCATCCATTCCTTCTCGAAAATTATTCCTACCGTTCCCCTCTACGTGCTGGTGTAAGTTACATTAAGCCGTTTACCCTTTTTGTATACTTTGTGTATTGTGGTTTTGTTAGGCTTATTGTTGTGTATTTGACGTGTTGCTTGCTCTAGGTGGTGACTTGGAGGATCCCAACGCCCATACATACATCACTGACGATAATTGAAAAGCCACTAAGGAAAGAAACAATGGACGTTGAGTAACTAAGGTAACGATGACGACACAAGTATCATTTTCCCGTTTGTTTTGTTGCCCTAGTAGCTAGTAACGATATATATTGCATGTTTGATCAAAATTTATTGCGAATATTATTGGAATTATGTTGGTTGTATGGCTACGTGCCCTTGTGGTGATTTGGAGTTGTTGCTGTTGATACATGATTTGGTAATGTAACTTGTATCATTCTTGTTGTTATCGTTGAGTATAAGTTTGGCACACAGGTGCCAACTCGATCGAGTTGGGATGACTCGATAATCAAGTTGATGGTCAAGCTAGAAAGCAGAAAGGAGCGATGACCTCCTGAATGCCCACTCGATCGAGTGGAGTATGACTCGATCGAGTCACTGAGCCAGCTCGATCGAGTTGGCCAAAGCTTGATCGAGGACTGAGCTGTTGTATGATGTATTGTTGTACATTGATTCAATGACTCTAATGTTTAGTTCCAAGCATGTTTTATCCTTAATACTTCACTCATGTTGTTATTCAATGGTTTATATAGTTGCAATAAGTGCTTGTACCCGTGAATCGAATGTCTTTAACGTATTTGTCCGCATGTGAATGTTAAGTATGAGATGAATATTCTCAAATGTAAATGTGTTAATGGATAATGTCTATTTCACGTGGTTAGTGGTGGTTATATGTAGCCATTAGTCATTGTAGGATCTCTTCCTTGATGGTTATATATAGTCAAGTATTGAGTATATGGGGCTAACCGAGCTCATATGTGATTATAGTAGCAGATCGATGCCCATTATCCGTGGTTATGGTAGCAAATGACGATCGATTCATGACGTCGTGAACAATAAAGGTTAGTTGTCATTCGATATTGAATAGATATCGAGAGTTTGACCATATTTAGACTAGAACTAGATATAGTAGGTTCTCTTGTAGTGAGTCGTAGTGTTCTGCGCCAGTACATTTGGAACGGCTAGTGTTCCATGTTTACATTTCGCTTATTGTTTAGAGGCTCATGAGTTATCGATGACATTGGTTGGTGCATGTATTTTTATCTGTTTAATCCTTGTTGTTCTTGTTTGGTATCACCGTATGCAAGGCCCGGTATAATGTTGATTCATTATGTTAATTTAGTTATATTATCTTATGAAATGTAGCTGGAAGAACGTCCGAATTACTCCCCACTAAATCGTGGCTGTCATTTTATGAATGATAGGTGGAAGACTAGTTGATGCATTTTTTATGCTTAGTGGGTGGTTGGCGTGGCTACCGAGTGTAGACTGATCCAGTGACTTGATTGTTGTTTAAACATAATACTTTATTTTGTTGAGAGTTTGTAATTCATTTTGAGGATTCGTTTATCTATTTTAGACTTTAGTTTCAGTCTTTGTATTATCACTGCTGTTCCAATTAAAGTACAAAAGGTGTATGGGTCTTTTAGTCTTCCTACCCCAAATTTCCTCTTTTTTCTTAATGCATGTGCCAAAACCAAATGTACACTTTCCAATAGAATGGATAAAGTATGAGTTCTATTATAATTTTTTTAAGCTAGAGTTACTGTTTTTTATAAAATGCTCAAACAATTTATAAGACTTTAAAAAAAAAAATCAATGATAGATGTAATATAACATGTTGTACAATAATCCTTTTTTCCATATAAATTAGTTTCGAGACCAATAAATTTTGAGTTTATAAGCTAGGGTAGGTTAGCTTAAAATTCACGTCAAACGTGAGTTGTTCTATTTCAGTTCTGTGTGGAGTTGGTGGTTAGATTTACCAATTAGTGGACTATACATCTGATGTAGTACATCAGATTTTAAGTTTCCGAGTTTTGTGCTATATTTTCCGAGTTTTCTAGAAAAGTTTATGAGTTTTTGTAAAACTTAATAAAAATGATCAGAAACTTTACAATAAAGCTCAGAAGAATGTGATTTGGATGTATACATGTGACGTACAATCCTTTTTTATTTAGACTTATAGAATTAAATGACTCATTCGCTAAATACCATCTTACACAATCTTTATATGAACACAAAATCTTGTGTGAGACAGTCTCATAAATACTTATTGTGAGACCAATTTTATCGTACCACTTTGTATATATGTTTCGTAGCACTTTTTGAACAAATAGTAATAATTTTATTTGGCACCTAATTATATATCATTCGTGCCTATTTATTTATTGTACTTGCTTTTTTTACTTTTGGTACCTATTTTAACTAAAATTATAAATGATCTCACAATAATTTTATTGTGAGACTGTCTCACATAATACCTATTATTATATGAAATGAGATATTTTAAAACCGGTTGTATTTTTAGATATCTTCTATTTATACCTATGTAAGACTTGTAACCTCTTGAGTCTTGACTATTGGTTAACACTACAATATTCAGTTTTTGTTCAGAAATATCGAACTAATGGCAAACCAAAATTTACTGCGCTTGTATAACCGTCATTTGTGGATGCATGCAAAGAACTGGTTGGTAAAAATAGGTAATGCCTAAATGCCTAGTGACAATATGGGAAACAATCTTTGACGTAGTGTGCAAATTGTCGCACCTAACATAAACCTGTTTAACCTGTAAAATGAACAGTGTAAATTTCCGAGGTAATTTTGCTTCAATCTTTGATTTGATATGATTGCCATCTATCTCTTACAAAGCCGCAAATTCCACGCACTAACGTGTCACACTACGACTCGTTTGTTTGGCACTTATAAATAACACTGATGTTTTAATTTACCGTAAGTTATTAACTGTGACTGCATCACTGAACAGTAATACAGGCCGCTGGCTTTATTTTACAGAGTTAGATTTGATGTATGAGACGTGTCACGCGTGAAGATTAGTACAACAAAATTAAGATGATATTTTAGGGTTTTAGAGAGAGATAGGAGGATGATTGTTTTTTAGAACAGCAAAATTAAAATGAAAAGCAAAAAGAAAGATTGATGGAGGTTGTGTGACCGACGTGCAACCTCTATTATTTTACTAAAAACCAATATAATATTACACTAACCCTAAACTTATAAACAATAAAATAATATCCTCTAACTAATTAATCAATAAACAACTAAAACAATTTGATTCTACCCGACCCATATCCAACGAATATCCCACTATTCACTCCGTCTTTCTGGAGTGACGGATATAAGCCGTTATCCAAGGGCGGAATTGGCCCCCGGCTACTAGGGCTATAGCCCTAGATAAAATTCAAAAGAAAATTGAGTGCATAAAGAAGACAATAATACTTCAGAGCATAGATGGTGGCTATATCTGTCTACCCTACAAGTAGGGGTTCGAATCCCTCCTAGAGCAGTTTTTCCAATTTAATTTTTTGATGTTAAGGGAAAATGCTTTCCGTATTTAATATGCCCCTTAAATTAATCCAATTACCAATATATGAGGAAACTCATTCCTAATTTTTGATGTTAGTCATTCACCAACTCCAATATTATTTTCCATAAAAAAAATTTCATTCTTATTGAATAATATAATTCAACACTAATTCTCATTTAAGACATTTATTTAAGGTCGTCTTAATTTGGAACGATTCTCATAGCCAAATTAAATAAAAACGAGAATGAAAGGAGGTTGTGAAATGTCTAAATTCAAGACAGTCTTAAGAAAGACCTATGCTATTTTAAATATTTTTCTTTATTTCAAACAATTAATTATTGAGTGTGTTATATTATTAGTAATGTGACATATTTGTTTGATAAAACATTGTATACTATCAATAAAAGTGTTTTTTTAAAGCACTTTTTTTTTTTGCTAATCTTTACTATTGGTAGATGAATTGAAATAGTATATCCGTCTCAATAGAACAATGGAAGTATTTTTTTTTTTAACCTATCAATTTAGTCCTATATGCATTTCATTCCTAATTCCGCCTCTATTGTTTTCAATGAGAATTTGTGTTACGGGTAAGACCGTTTTATATAGTACTCCGTGGAATTTATGATGCGAAAAGGAAGCAATGAGTGGTGTTACTGGTGTATTCCCATTTAATGTACTCCGTACTACAGAAGATACTACAATAATCAAATGATCTCTTTGGGGCCTGGGGGTTCATGCACGTGACATGGCGTGATAGGAGGAAATATGATTCGCTGAAAAGTTTTCCTAATCTAGAGTTAATTTAACATGCTTTCTTGGGTGTCTCCCTAATTACGACATTCATGATTCATTTATTCCAACGAAATTTAAAAAAAAGGTATGATGAGAAATGTGGAACATTTTTTAATTGTCCGTCTGTTTTTTTATATACTCCCTTCAATCCAATCTAATGTACTCATTTTTCATTTTCAGATAATTTAATCCAATGTGCCCACTTTTCATTTTCGGACAATTTAATCCAATGTGCCATTTTTAATTTTAGTAACATTTTAACAACTTTATCCTTATAACCACCATATAACTACACTAGATTTCAGATGTTATAAAGTCTCACTTTTAAAAATTAAAGTACAAGGACATTTAGGACCTTTTACCATATATGTGATACCCTTTCTTAAAACTTATGTCCGGACCAATGGGTACATTGGATTGGGTTGGAGCGAGTATGAGTTTTCCACCTCTCGAGATAGTCATTCCTCTCTTTAATATCTCTTAAAATATAAGACTAAATATTGGAGTATGATATATATATACTCATATGAAAGAGTTATTCGTAAAAAATTTAATGGTACATTTTTATAATTTTTAAACAAATATTTTTTTTCTAAATATTAAAGTCAAAGGCTTATCTCGTAAATTTAAAACATCATATATTAAAAAACGGAAAGAGTGGGTGTTTTATTCAAATATTCCGTTCATCCCGATCATTAGCTTATATATACGTACGATACGGAATACCGAATATGTATACATACAAACGTTTTATAGAAGTACTATTTGTACTAAGTATAATGCAATAGTACTCCGTACTACAGAAGATACTACAATAATCAAATGATCTCTTTGGGGCCTGGGGGTTCATGCACGTGACATGGC
>JAUEKU010162728.1:0-12006 GCA_032274805.1 Gypsophila paniculata
TATTATTATTATTATTATTATTATTATCATTTCACTTTATAATAAATTAATATTCCCATATAAATTATTTTCTTAAGTTTTATGAAGTTTTCTTATTTTTTTTGAAGGCTTTGATAAGTTGCTGAAGTTTTTTTAAGTTTCCTGAGATTTTCTTATTAGTTAAAGTTAAGAAAAAATAAGATGAAAAGAACAGGTACTAAATCCATTTATCTTTTGAATTAGGTTGTTATCATATCCATACAATTTGGAATATTTATTTTTTTTTATTTGCTGTTTCGAAAAATAGAGTTCGTAAAATAAAATCACAAAAAAATAGAAAATCACTCCGTATTATTTGCTAAAGAAAATCTGTTTTACACAAGAGTTTGTGAGATTCAAATTCGTCTAAAAATCAGTAAAAAAATACGCAATCCTCATTATGTCTAATTACATTCTTAGTATTAATTTTACACACGAATTTGCGGTAAATCTATCTTACACAAACCAGGAACTTATTATTAATATAATGAATTTCTTGGTTTTTTTGTATATTTGTAATTGGAACTTGGATAACTAACCTGGAATCCTCAATTCTCAATATGGTCGATTACATTCTTGTTGCAACCTTATCGTCGATCATTCTTTATTAAACTATGAGGCATCAAGTCAATTACCTTTTTTTTTTTGGCGTTTCTTCATAAAAAATACTCAATAAATCATGTTTTCATCTTTGTTAATTGATCGATTATAAGAAAAATATTAAACGAACTTAATTCTAAGACCCTTTTTAGATAATCCATGTAACAATAATAAGTTTTATTTTAAATACCGACATTAAAAAGGTATAAAAGTATAAATTATAAATAAAGAAAACTGAAAATCATATACCTTTGTCAGTACATGATGAGGATGAGCATCAATGACAAAATGAGAATATTATCCCCTTTAGCTAATTCACATTGTTTCTAGTAGATTGGCACTCTACTCTATTATGCTTACTAATTACAATTAAAAAATAAGTACTAGTACCTACAATGTGGAAGAGAAAAAGAGGACGTAGATTAAAAAATGAATAAAAAGGATATTGTTAGATTCTAGACTAAGAAAGACAAGAAGAAAAACTCAGGTCTACTCTCCTGGCATTTCAACATTTGGCATTTAATTATTCAATAAAGTCATTTCCACTCCTCTTTCATTTAACAATATTTTTCAATAATAGTTATAAATCTTGCGTCGAATGATCTGACGTATAAAATGATATTTTATGCATAAAATGTGATCACTTTATATTATGGATTATAATTATATAAATTGTGACCACTTTTAAATCTCTAAAAATAAATCACATTTTACATAATCATTAGGATAATAAGCATTAAAGGGATCACGTTTTAAGTAAAGGTAGGGCCACACAAAGGTAAGCCCTTTTTTCAAATCCAAAGACTTGTTCCATGTCTCTCTTTCTCCAGCTATTGTTGTTGCTCTCACTTGTCCCATTATATATACACCCTTCTCACTTCTTTGTACTTTCACAATTATTTCACTCATCACATCAAATTTCAGAAGCAACAACAAGAAGAAGAAAAAAAAAAGTGAAGGAAAAGTAAGTTGAAATTTGTATTGATATTGAACCCCAAGAAAAATCAAACAGCGCAGCGGCAGCATGGGAAGAGCACCTTGTTGTGACAAGGCTAATGTTAAGAAAGGGCCTTGGTCACCCGAGGAGGATGCCAAACTCAAGTCTTATATCGAGAAAAATGGCACTGGTGGTAACTGGATCGCCTTACCTCAAAAAATAGGTGCTTCTCAATTTCATTTTTCTTATTATTGAATTTTACTAACCTTGTCTTTCTATTATTTATTAACATTTGGTCCTTGATTAATTATTAGGCCTTAAGAGATGCGGAAAGAGTTGTCGTCTTCGATGGTTGAATTACCTCCGTCCTGACATCAGGCACGGTGGATTTACTGAAGAGGAAGAAAACATCATCTGCAACCTATTTATCAACATTGGAAGCAGGTATTTATTTTATTTTTTGCTTTCTTAAAAACCCTTTTCAACATCTTTCAATTTTTTCCTTGTTAAGATAGAAGAATTTAAGAGCAACCTTTATGAGGATTTAACACATATGTGTGTCCATTTGAACAGGTGGTCGATAATAGCAGCACAATTACCAGGAAGAACGGACAACGATATCAAGAACTACTGGAACACGAGGCTGAAGAAGAAGCTAATGGCTAAACAAAGAAAGGATCAAGCGGCGAACCGAGCCAGCATACTAGATCAAGATATAAAAAGGGAGACTTCTCACAACCAAGAGATGTTCCTACTCAACCAAACGTTGAACAACCAACATAATCCACAATTGCCGTATTGGGCCGACCCGGCCCAACAACTATCGACCCCCATGGTGCACCCGATGAACAACCTGGACGACCCGCTCACTCGACTACTAATGAAAATCGGGGGTCAATTCTACGACGACCCTCAAAACATGACCACCAATCATCAACAACAGTTTCCTAAACACGACCAAATTTATATGGAGCCATCGCAGGCCCAATGGGCCGAATATGAGCAAAACGATGGGGGTATGAACAATGTTTTCCAAGAATCGTCGGTCAACTTTCCAGTAGAAGTCGAAGCGTACTTCAACAATCTACTGAGGTTCGACAATGGAGGAGATCAAAGCTACTCGAGCGTTGATCTCGGGAACAACAGTACTACTACCACAACTACTACTAATACTACTAATACGACTACGACTAATTCAACGGGTAGTGGTAGCTGGGGGGACATGAAGAACACGCTGGTTAACACTGCTGTGTCGGATTTCGATGCCTACCAGAACGGTGTGTTGAAAGCTATGTAGTAGCGGAGTTGATGAATAAAGCCGATGATTTTAGGGTAGTTTATGATAATAAGTTAATAACAGTGGCATGGTATCATAATATAGTATGGTGTAAATTTTGTGTACCTGTGGGATATTTAATTTGTTGCAGGCCTTATTATTATATTATTATTATATTTTATTTCATGGTTTTCAATTTAAGCTTATAAATATATTAAGTACATTTATGGGTATGTTGTATGTTTTGGTATAAAAATCAAATCTATTCACTATGAATCGTTGTGGTAGCTCGTTTTCAATTTCCGGTATTACTTCATGTTCATAAGTCGCCGTAAATCAATTGCAACTCTTCAGACCGACAATGATTTCGTTTGCTCCAACTTGGAAGTTTAATTGGAACTTGAAAGTTTATTAAGACATGCTCAACAGCTCATGAAATAACTCTACATATATACTACTCCTAGCTAACATATAATATGCCTTGACTTGGTTAACAACAACATTTGGCCGGTTTCTAAATGTATTTGCATTATAATTCTTCACATCTTTGTCGATACATGTACGTTCGTAGGTCGGACACGACATTTTATAAAAGTCTAAACCAACCATTTGATTTTGTGAATTCTTTTTCTAAATTTAAGGATTCAAAGTGAAGTGTCGAGGTGTCAAGTGTCGTAGACATGGTATACAACATTGTAGTTAGGTGGTTGAAGTAACATAGATATATAGTTGGAAAGGTACATGATAGTTTGGACACATCTAGCTTAACCCTTGTAAAATGGGCATATATGATAGCAGCTTCTTTTTAGCTCTATCTTAATGTCTGTAATTCTTCAAGCAGCCAAAACAGTAAATTAATTCATATAAATATTCCATTATTATTCCAACCTAGCCTATCTTTGCACAAGGGTTGTTTTCATTTTCATTTTTCTACAATTTAAATTATAATTGCGCTGCTATATATGCATTTGTTTAAACTTAATTAGCTTACAATGAGTGTAGCACAAGACAAAATATTTCTATATTTTTGCATCACAACCCTCCACATGTAAGCTAAGATAGCAATCTAGATTCATAGCAACATTGACAAAGATATATACGAATAATAAATTTTATAATACCAATAATTATATGTCATAGAAGTGGTATATGATCTTCTGCTAAATATTAGATTCATCATTATATGCTCTAGTACGTTGGCTTACTTAAAACTTTGTTCATGATTGTTAGCTTTACGAGTTTTATACGAGACCATCTCACAATAACACCCACTTAATTAAGTGGGTGTATAATTAGTACTCGTCGTTTTAAGTATGTGCATAGTTAGGTTGGTGTCACTTTGAGACGGTACGTATCGTGTTTGGGTGGTTGCTCGAGTTTCACTTTATCTAAATGGCAAAATGGGATATGGGGATCAGATTGAGAGTAATGCTTTGAGGGGTATCAATACTATGGTCCAAAAAATCATTTGCATTAGCTATATAGTTTCTAATAATCCAATGAAGTCAAATGAGTTCACTGAAGTGTAACTTAAGTTTAACATAAGCTTCTAGTATCTTTTTGGGCAGAATAACAACAATACCCAGTAACACGGTATTTCAACTTAATAATCAGATTAATCACATGCTTGCTTACAATTTTTACCAAAACATAGATGTGATTAGGATTTAAGTTTTCGGGTAAAATTTATGGATTAAGCGCTCAATATAATCGATACTCGAACAAAAAGTGGCTTGGTTTGAGGAGTGGGAGACTAGTCCCGGCCCAATGTATGCAGTAATAGGGGCCACTGCACCATAGATCGTTTATATATGTCCATGCATGGTGGGGACTGGGGAAGTAACGACTACTTTAACGTCTAAGGACATTATCTATCCCCAAGCTAAGGGTGGGGCGAAGAATCGAATTATTTTTTTTATCTCAATTATGTTGAGTAATACGGAGTATTAATGAATTAAAAAAAATTTGAAAGGTATAAGAAACAAAGTAGCCCTAAGGTAGAGAAGATTGACTTCGTCATGTGGAGTTGCCCATGTATATTTTACATTTTAGTTTAAAGGTTGAGCACTTGAGCTCAGTCAACCAAAGTTAACTTTATAATTTTTTTCTAAGTCTTTGGATAATAATAAGATCACTTTGCAATAATATAAGTCCACCACTATGAATTCTTAAGTACAAGGCTTAAAAATTCAATACGCCTACACACATCTATACAAATGACCGAGTCTTCATTGGTCATTTTGTGTGAAACATGGTAACAGCTAATATATGGTTTGATTACACATAATATACTGTATTCAACCTTTAACTTTTCTGGGTTGTGTTTACCAAAAATTTGAGAAATGTGTATGTTTTAACTGTTAAGGTTATATGGAGTATAGTATAGAGTATCAATTACCAAATTACATTATACATTTAAGGTTTGGATAATAACCTTAGTTTCTATTAGGAATACCATGTAAATTAGGAAACTCTTATTAGAATTAGTTTTAGGAAAATTGTTAATATTATATTTTCCATATCTTTAGGAAATATTGTATTAGGTTTCCCCCTCCCTAAGATTTGTAACACTATATAAACACCTCTTGTATCCTTGTATTATTCAAGCAATAAGATTCAATCTTTTCACATAAAATTCATATGGTATCGGGGTCTCATCGATCCTAATACCCTTGCCTCACGCACAAAACTTCAATCACGAAGATTATACGTGTACCAACGTCTTCAACCTGTGACCCAGAAGAACCCACCTTCGTCATGTCGAGCTCCTCCAACACCATTGTTAATGTTCACGAGCCAACCGTTCCTTTGTATCTTGTCAATCTCTCCATGGTCGACAAACTCACGCCCCTCACCTATATGCAATGGGCGGATCAGGTAACCTCGTTCCTCTTTGGATACGATCTTCTCAAATATCTAGATGGCTCGTATCCTTGCCCACCGGAAACTCTTCCTGCCCCAACTGATGCTGATAAAAACGGCACCAAACCCAACCCCTCCTACCTCACTTGGAAACGACAAGACCACTTACTCAAAGGCGCCATTGTCGGCACTCTTTCATCCAACATCCACGCCCTTGTTATGCGTGAACCAACGACATATGCCCTTTGGACCTCTCTTGCTCACACATATGCTAAACCATCCCGTGCCCATATCTTACAAGTCAAAGACCGTCTCAACTCTATCTCCAAAGCCCCTAACCAAACTGTCACTGATTACATGCATTCGATCAAGGCATGTACTGATAAACTTGCTTCCCTTGGAAAACCTGTCGACCCCGAAGATATCACTGCTCATATCATTCGTGGCCTCGACTATGCTACTTACAAACCTTTAATTGATGTTGTTAATGCTAGAGACGATCCAATCCCATTCGATAGTCTCCATGAAAAACTCATAAACTTTGAACTTACCATCCAACACCAAGCTATTCCTGCCCCTTTTCCTGCCACTGCTAACGCCGCCTACCGCAGCAATAGTCGTCCCTACCCCCCGCAGCAACAGTATAGCAGGCCCACCCCAAACCCCAACGCTGCGTCGTCTTCTACGAATCCTAACCCTGCCCCCTTTAAAGGAAAATGTCAGTATTGCAGGGCTGTTGGTCATGTCGTCTCCAGCTGCTACAAGTTCAAGAGGGATTACCCCAATGTTGCCTTTCCTTCATCC
The DNA here is from genome assembly GCA_032274805.1 of Gypsophila paniculata. Lineage (NCBI taxonomy): Eukaryota > Viridiplantae > Streptophyta > Magnoliopsida > Caryophyllales > Caryophyllaceae > Gypsophila > Gypsophila paniculata. The sequence continues at coordinate 6,498 of JAUEKU010162728.1, forward strand.
TCTGCCTTCGTTAATCGTACTGGCCGCACCTCACCTCAAGCCCATACTGCTACTACCCATCCCACTCCCAATCCCGCTACCCCATCTCGCCCTTGGCTCCTTGACAGTGGTGCTACGCATCACATTACCAACGATCTTGACAACCTCGCTCTCCATTCTCCTTATGATGGTGGCGACGATCTTCTAATTGGTGATGGCTCTGCCTTACCAATCACTCACCATGGTTCGTTTATCATCTCACCCTCTTCTAATTTATCTCTTCAATTTAAAAACGTTTTATGTGTCCCTCTAATTTCTCGCAACATACTCTCTGTTTCAAAATTTTGTCATGACAATCACGCTTACTTTGAGTTTTCCTCAACTGCTTTTGCCATTAAGGATCTCAAAACACATCGGACTCTTCTTAGCGGCTTGGGCAATGGTGGTGTCTATGAATGGCTCCCTCCACAACCGGCTGCTTATACTTCCAACCTCTCCTCGGATATTGCTTGGCATCATCGTCTTGGTCACCCACACTCCAAGACTTTACAATACTTACGTTCTAATTTTTTACGCAACTCTAATTTTCATACAAATAATCCTTGTAACTCTTGTGCTATTCACAAAAGCCACAAGTTGGAATTTTCGGTTTCAACTATCTCATCTAAAGCACCTCTCGATTTGTTATTCACTGATGTTTGGTCCTCTCCAATTCCATCTTATGATTATTTCAAATACTACATCATTTTTGTTGATCACTTTACAAAGTATATTTGGTTTTATCCTCTCAAACTCAAGTCCGATGCTACAACCGTTTTTATTCGTTTTCAAAAACTCGTAGAAAAATTTTTCAAACGTCCCATTTTGCAAATTTTCTCCGACAATGGTGGTGAGTATATTACGATGGCTCATACCCTCAATGACCGTGGCATTAGTCACTTAACCACACCGCCGCACACACCTGAGTTGAATGGTTATGCTGAACGTAGACATCGACACATTGTCGAAACCGGCTTAGCTCTTCTAAGTCATGCTCACTTACCTACTAGTTACTGGACTCACGCATTTGCCACCGCCACATACCTCATAAACCGGCTACCTACTGTTACTCTTGCCAATTCCTCTCCATACCTCAAATTATTTGGTCATCCTCCTAACTACAACAAACTCCGATGTTTTGGGTGTCTTTGTTACCCGTGGCTCCGACCCTACACACATCACAAATTAGAACCCCGCTCCAAACCTTGTATCTTCGTGGGGTATTCACAAACTCAAAGTGCCTACTACTGTCTTGACCCGCTCACCAACAAAATCTTTGTTTCCCGCCATGTCAACTTTATTGAAAATATGTTCCCATATCCTACACTTACATCCCACTCCATGCCCACTTCCCCTCCCACCACCAAAACGTCCTGGTTCCATGAACAGCTTACCCAACCTCTGCCGCCCCCAACCTCTGTCCATCAACACCCACCCGAGACCTCCCCCACTTCCCCTCACAGCTCTGCCTTACCACCCTGCCCTGTTTCGTCGGACAACACCTCTCCCTCAACCCCCTCCCCCACTCCTCAATTCACAACTACCCCTCCCCCACCCCCACCCCCTCCTCCCTCCCATCGTGTCATCACCAGACTAACAAATAACATCCGCAAGCCCAATCCCAAATATGCCACAATGGCCACTGTGCTTCCGCCATCTCGTCTTCCCAACACCACTAAACAAGCTCTCATGGATCCTCAATGGCGTGACGCCATGACCACTGAATTTACGGCTCTTCAAACCAATGAAACGTGGACTCTTGTCCCCCATGACCCGTCCTACAATATTATAGGATGTAAATGGATATATCGTATCAAATACAAACCGGATAACTCCATTGACAAATATAAAGCTCGACTTGTTGCGAAGGGGTTTCTTCAACGTCCCGGTGTTGATTACTCGGACACGTTTAGTCCCGTGGTTAAACCTACAACGGTACGTACTCTTCTTTCCATTGCTCTCATTAATTCGTGGGAACTCCGTCAATTAGACATTAATAATGCTTTTCTACAAGGTAACTTGACTGACACTGTTTATATGGAACAACCTGCTGGTTTCGTTGATTCTAAGCATCCGACTCATATATGTAAACTCACAAAACCCATCTACGGTCTAAAACAAGCACCTCGTGCTTGGTACACGACACTAAAACAATATCTGTTATCCACTGGTTTTCATGCTTCTCTCGCTGACCCCTCACTTTTCTTACTCACCACATCGTCATGCACTATCTATTTACTGGTCTATGTTGATGATATCATTGTCACTGGTCCCAACAAAAGTCAGGTTGCGTCGTTTATCACTACGCTAGCATCTCGGTTTGCACTGAAAGACTTGGGTTTATTGTCCTACTTTTTAGGAGTCGAAGTCACCCCAAATAAAACCGGCTTAGTCCTCACTCAAACCAAATACATTCACGACTTACTAAGCAAACACCATCTCCTTGGGTCAAAACCGGCCTGCACTCCACAGGCTGTACAACCTCACCTTCACAAAGATGGGAGTTCACCTCTTGTCGACACTACTGCCTATCGGGCCTTGCTTGGTAGTCTTCAATACTTGTCCTTCACAAGACCAGATATTGCCTACACCGTCAATAGATTGGCTCAATTTATGCAAAACCCGACTGCACTACATTGGGGTGCCTTAAAACGTCTTCTTCGCTACCTTAATGGCACCTCTCATGTGGGACTCCAACTTTATCGGAACTCTCCCCCATGTCTTCATGCTTATAGTGATGCGGATTGGGGTGGCGATCATGATGTGTTACATTCTACCACCGGTTATATTACCTATTTTGGTCGCAATGCTCTGTCTTGGTCCTCCAAAAAGCAACGAGCTGTGGCTTGCTCATCTACCGAGGCTGAATTCCGAGCAGTTGCAGCAACTACCACTGAGCTCATGTGGTTACAGTCGCTGCTCACTGAGCTTCGTGCTCCATCATTTCCTACCCCCGTCATCTATTGTGACAACCTGAGTGCCACTCATTACTCTAAAAACCCCGTGTTTCACTCTCGAATGAAGCATCTTGCAATGTCATTTCATTTTGTTCGTGAACGTGTTCAACAAGGTCTTCTACGCGTTACTCATATCTCTGGTGATGATCAGCTTGCGGACTTGCTTACTAAAGCTCTTCCGTCCCCTCGTTTCACGTTTTTGGTTTCCAAGATTGGTCTCGCCTTTGGGTCGTCCATCTTGCGGGACCGTATTAGGAATATCATGTAAATTAGGAAACTATTATTAGAATTATTTTTAGGTAAATTGTTAATATTATGTTTTCCATATCTTTAGGAAATATTGTATTAGGTTTCCCCCTCCCTAAGACTTGTAACTATATATAAACATCTCTTGTATCATTGTATTCTTCAAGCAATAAGATTCAATCTTTCACATAAAACTTACAAATTAGCAATTGATTGGACTAACGGATAAATTAGTAGATTAAATAAGTGATCATGATCGTGGTAGTTATTAATATGGTTATGAGAAACAAAACATAAAGGAAAGTATTACACATTAGACATAATGTTAAGTTTATGGGTGCATTGTAGATTATAAAAAACGTTGGGGTATAACGTTGAAAAGCGAAAAATTCAAAGGTACAATACAAAATTTCCCATAATTTTATTACGAGATCTCTCGCTACATGCCATGAAGTAATAGTAATCTTCGTTTTTCATCAATTTTGTCTGATAAACAATGAGTCTCATAGTGTTAAGCGATTTCACAAGATAACTATTGAATTTTAAATGACTGGATATGAGCTTTCTTTGGATTTTTTTAATGCTTAAATAACGACTCAATAAGGCTTATGTCTTCGATGATTGATTTTCAAAGTTTCTAGACGTAGGAATTAATAATACTGTATGTCCTTTTATTGTTTGAATAACAAGAAAATCTCAACATTATAAAGTTAATTATATCTCGTTGTGAAACTAATCAATCAATTATTATTCTCTATGATTCAAATTTTTATTCTTTTACACGCTTTTCTTTTGTACATACATAAATATAATTTTATCTACTTATATCATCAATAATGTATTAAATTAAAATCGATTTTTACCTCAGTAATTTATTAAACTTTATTAAATTAATAAAATTCAAACACATGAAGACTATCACTTTGTGTTTAAGATATTATCGTTGGGGAGGAAGGGTTGATGGTAGGGGCGTTCGCTTTTTAAATATTATTATTGACTTATTGTAAATAATCATCAACTTTCAACCAATAATTTTGAATTTTCTTCTAATTTATTTTATTTCATTAAACTTTGACTCGAAATTATGACTTTGACACTTCACATTAACATCAATAGTCAATAATTCTTCACATTTCATCATTTACAATCAATTGATGATTAATTATCCAGTCATAGGATTAATGGGTGGTGAGTTTTGAAGAAGTGGGATCTTGAGATTCTACAATTTTCGACATGACATTTTTAAAATATACTTTGTAGTAAATTACATAAAAATAATGCATAAATTGTTAAATAAGACCTCACATTCTGATAATTAAAAATTACTCTATATAATTTACTCCGTATAATTATATCGTCTTTAATTTTACTGTCCAAATTTTTTTAACTCCGCCACTTGATAATACATTAGGGTGTGCGATCCCTATCAAAGAAACTTTGTACGTTAATGTACGTATCGTCATGTCGACCAACTTCCATACGTAGATTACGTAAACATTACGAAGTATAACTGTTACCAAATTATAAACATTTCTTAATTCTTATCATGGGTCAATTCCACGTTATATTTTTGTGCACTCGTGGCGACAATAGTGCGACAAAAAAAAATGAAGTACTACGTAGTACGTCCATATAACGCTATTTTGAGAATTAGAAAATATTTTGGTATATATTGATTGATGATTAATTATTGGATACATTTGTAGACCTCTCATATTGTTGTACCTAATTAGGTGTAGTTAAATTTATACATCAAAATATGATTCGACCCAACTCATAAATCTAACAAATCGATCCACTTTTCAGAGTCAATAGACCCATTATTCTTGGAGCATGATTTGTTTGACACGAATTCGAAATGACCCTTTAATTTAGGGTCGAAACTCGACACGATCTGATCAACCTGATGAATCAAGTTAAATCATAAGATTATTAAAAGTATTAATTTTTATATATTATATTTGAAATAATAAAATACTATTTTTAATATTTAAATTAAATTCACAAGAGTAGCTACAAATTCAATTTTACGTAACTTTTTTATCATTTGATGATAAAATAATGAATAAAATTATTCTTTTTATGATTAAATTATAACCATTCTAAATAAGATATATAATAGTAATAATATTATACTATGAAAATATCAAATAATCTTAACATAAATTCAGTAAGCACATGCGATCGAAGAAATATTTAAAGTGTAAAAATTGTTAAGGTATATGAACCTATTATCGGACCTCAACCATCACCTTAGGGTTTTGGTTGAGTTGGTCTTCTAATATGGT
>JAUEKU010162839.1:0-12005 GCA_032274805.1 Gypsophila paniculata
TCGAACTTACACCCGATGCGCGGAACGGAAACACCTTTGCAAAACGTCGAGTGGAATCGTTTTTCCCGGTATCCACACTAACATTTTCGAAATTAATCATAACTACCTAAACTTTTAAACTTTTTGTGAGACATTACCAGATTCAACTTTCCGGCCAAAATTGGTCAAACTCCGACACTGACTTTCATATTGCACGTGACCTTGGTTAAAAATAATTTTTTTCCCTCCTACTTATTTAACCAACAACCCAGTTTTACCCAAACACTATTTACCACAAAAAATCCACAAAAAATCCCAAATTAACCCCCCCTCTTTAAGCTTAATTTGAAAACTATTTACCCCAAAAATGTCCTAATTTCTTCTTCACATAAATCATAAACCATAATTACAAAAGTGAAGAACCATTCCCTACACGAATTCTTAGGCACCGAATTAAGGCTTGTTTTGTATTTTTTTTTTTTAATTTATGTATTTAATTACGGAGTATTGATTAAAGTATTTCGATTTTCTACTTATCTATTTGTTTAATGTTAGGGTTGATTAGGGTTATATAGATTTTGCAACATACAAACCTTCTACCCGGATTCATCGACGTCCAAGATGTTTTGTAGGCTACTCACGTCACATTTGCAAACAAATGTGGGCATCGAGGTGTTTGTTGAATTGTAAGAACTATTTGTCATTTTCAAATTAGGGAAAGAAAAAAAAAAACCAAAGGAAATAGGTCGATCATATCATCGGCTTACAATAAAACCAGCCCAATTCATGTACAGCCAAAAAACAAAAAAGAACTTGAGTAGATAAATTCAGCACATGGACACGAAATGTCTTATAATGCTTGTGAGCATTCACTAATATTGCTATAATTAAGTGAAGTATAGAAAATCACAAAACCATTGTTGTATGCCGTACAACAGTCTCACAAGAAAGACCAACTCTAATTTAAATTAGCAGATGTAGCTTTGATTGTAGGAAATGCAAGTTACAAATGATGGTGTTTAATCATTAATGTGTTACAAAATTGAATCAAAAGTACAAAGTACGGAGTATTTGTTGTATATGGAACAAACGTGCAGATTTAAGATTCACAACCCCCTACAAAACTCTTAAAACCAAGAAAGAACTCACACTACTACTCCGAAGATGGGTTGTTGTTACTCGATGAGTTCCGTAATCGGCTCTGAAGCTCTTCGACCATTTGACTTCTCGGGATGGAGTCCTCTGACCTGGTCTGCATATTTCTTACTTTGACTATCCCTGCATTCACTTCCCGATCACCGACCATCACCGCGAAAGGGATTCCGGATGCTTCAGCGCGCTCAAAGATCTTCATGACCTTCTTAGACAGTACATATTCAGCTTTGATTTTCGCGCTCCATAGCTCACCAGCCAGTTCTGCGGCCAGAGCTAAGTCGTCACCCATTACACCGACCAATACCTGGGTTTCACTAGCTCGAATTACCTGCAACATTTTATACAGACATTCTAGTCAGCAGTAAAAACACAATCTATTTTTTTTTTTTACCTATAGAGCAGTAAAGAAAAATGAAGTTTTGGCTTTCAGCATTGATTGGTTCTCAAATGAAATATTTTGCAATAGAGACAAGGAGAAGGCTAGGGCTAAAATCCAGTTAGTTTAATCATCATATTTAAAGAAATAAAAACTGCAACAAACAAATACATAGGCCCTCTGTTTTTGACATTTGTTAGCCTTTCGGTTTTGGGAATGAGCCTAAACCGTCTGTTTTCGAAAACAAAACATAATGCGATCAATTTTATCACCCAAAATCTTTGGTTACCAGCCTCCTCTTCCCTCGTCAATTTTTATAGATCAAAGTATATTTTTAGACAAAAAGATCAATTTACGTAAATTCCCAAAATAAAAAGGTTAACAAATGATTAATACTGAGAGCATGAAGAAACCCTCATAAAACTATAATCCAAAGAGGAGAAGAGGAAACAGAGACATATTCAACAGCCAAGTGATTTTTCTGACCTAACAATAGGATCGTAGTTTCTAATGTAAATGACATAAAGTACTGCAGCAGCTAATTACATACAGAGCCGGCCCATAAGTTTAAGAGGCCCTGTTCTAAATCTAAAGTCGAGGCCCCAAAATTGTGGAACTAAAGCCATTATTAATCATAGCGAAACAAATAAATTAAGTAGAACCTAAAAAGGCTCAAAGGGGATTTGAATTTTTAACAAATAAATTAACACCTGACATGTGGCTTAGAAGTTAACAATTACTACCACTAAGCCCAGAACATTTTGATGTTGGTGTTCACTTTGTTTTGTAAATATTGAGGCCCTTTGTATGCTGAGGCCCAGTGTTGGGAGCCAAATTGCTCCACCTTTGGGCCGGCCCTGCTCGTGACAACTGACAACTGTGCTTGGTTTGATCGCTTTGTCACTGTTGTGTGTGTTTGATGGGCACGACTGTGGTAGCCCTAAGGTTTGACACATTTTTGTTAAAAGTAGGGTATTGAGAGTCATAAGATGGGCCTAATGTGGAAAACAAATCGTTGGCTAAAAGAAGTAGGTCGTATTCCTGACTATATTTATTGGTAGGTTTAAAAATAGGTTAAGGAAGTAGGTTAAGAAAAACGTCAAGAAAATAAAGGAAAAATAGAAATAAAAGCTTAACCTACTTAAAACTAGGTCTATTTTGGACCTACTACAATTTTTTTAATCTACTTCATAACCTCTCACAACACATGTCCAATGCTAAATTCTTTTTTACCATTTTTACATTTTTCTCCCTATTTTTGTGTTTATAATAATATTGAATTAGTAAATATAATTAAATATTATATCAAAATTCATATTTTTTAATTATCTATAATTAGAGATCCATTTTGATATTTTTTTTAAAAAAATATAATATATTGTAGAAAATGATAAAAAAATATGAGAAATACTTCGTAGTATGTTAAGATAGGTTAAACTAACCTATTGATAAATTGTCAAAAATTTGGACGTGAAAAAAGTAGGTTAAAAATATAAAACATATTTTAATACTTAGCCTAGTTTGAGGTAGTTTAACTTTTTTTTTTTTTTTTTGAGAAAGGTGGGGTTTTATATTAAATCAATCTCCGCTAATGCCATAATAGCACTCGGAAATTCTGAAAAATAGACCAAGTCATTGCCAACAGATGAGCACAATCTAGCAGCGTGATGTGCCACCGTATTCCCCCACGCTTTACATAAGACCACACGCACTTAGAAAAACAAGACGAAAAGTACAAGATATCCGTAACACACAAACCAAAGGGACATCGTTTAACTTAACCTATTGATAAACATGGTCTTATTCAAAAACATTAGTCGATTAATGAATAGTAATATATATTTCCTTTCTAAACAAAATATATTTAAAATTACTAAATAACCACCTACTCCGTATTTCATAGAAGAAGTTTCACAATAATGTTGTTGTAAGATTGTCTCACCCATAATTTTATTTAAAAATAATCATGCCCAAAGTCATACCAGTACTATGTACTATACAAACATCAAAAAAATTTCATGTGAAACGCCTCACAATAACATTATGGTGAGACCTCTCACATAATGTAGGTAGTTATTTTTTTTCTTTTTTTTTTTAATTTGTTTTTTATGTGTAAAAACTGTTTGTCTCACACTAATTTAGTATGAGACAATCTTACAGAAAATCAATTGCGCCTAAAATACCGTCAACCAACCATCTCACCCTTACTCAATTCTTACCCAAATCCTCATGTGACACCGTCGTAAAAAGTGACCCTTCAATACTTAATGTAACAACCTTAGATGATAATTTTTTTTATCAAATCTATCATATCCGTCTAATCGTCGCACCCAAGACTTACGCTAATTCTTATCCAAAATAATTTCCATGTTTTTACGTAGTAATTACGAAGTACTGAGTACTTTCCATAACATAAATATTCTTCTATTATATTAAACCCAAACTTACCAAAACTCAACCATCGCTACTACCTTTTCTTCTTCTTCATCATAATAATTCAGTGAATTAAGTCTTTAAAAAACACTTAATTTTTTTTAGGGTTTTATTATAAGAAGAATTTTTAAAACCCTAATTAATTTATCTCCCTAATATTTTGTGCCCTAATTTAATTTAATTTTCAATTTCCACGTACTTTTATATATATAATCTCGACAATTTAATTTTAATCGACATTCATATATTTGAATTTGTGATCAAATAATCATCCTATTAATTGATTGAATTTTGCGATTTTTCGCTTATTTTACGCCGAAAATTGTCGCTAATTAAGGTTAGTGTCTTCCTTTTTGTGATTTTCCCCTGTTTTTTTTGTTTTAATTAATTATTGGTGTATTTACTTCAGATTATTGTGAATTTTTCTTTTTTATTTGGTTTAGTTTGCTGCTGTTGTTGATTGATTGATTTGTTTGATGAGTGTTTAGGAGTAAGTCTCGTAAAAAATCGTCTTTCACTTGTAAAGTTGTAAGACGGATAATAAATGATTACGTAGGAAAGAGTCAAATTGTGAAATACCGTCTTTTTCAAGACTTTGTGAAGTTCGTCGTTGTTTTTTTGTTCTGCAAAGTCGAGAATGTTACAACTGATTAGTTTCGTACTATATATCCTATTTTATGAATAATATGGTATGATATGATATGATCACAGGTACGAGTACAACGGTCTAACATAAGATTAACTTGGCTTATATCATGTGAGACGGTTATGGTCTCATCATAATAGAATTGACCAAATTTAACTATGTCAACGTCAAAAGTAATCAAATATATTTCGAGTATATTCCTCAAAAAAAGAAAAAAGAAAACTATTTTAGCCATAAAATTTAAAAGGTTGTTAATTTTCGATATCGTAAACTTTTTAATTTTTGTTACTGTATATGATCACCTGTATATGATCACCGTTATTCGAAATAATTAAGTTGTGAAGTATTAAAATGTATGACAGTACGTTTTAGAACTTCGTTTCTCTACACCCTTTACACAAAGTCTCAAAAAAGACTGTAAATCATGAAAGACCATTTTTCTTTTTTCTCGCTAGCGACCAATTTAATATGCCCTCATTTACTGTTAAGAGTGTCAGTCTTATGATTTGAAAGTGAAAGAGCACTTTTTTCATGCTAACGACCAATTTAATTTGCCCTCATTTAGTGTTAGAGTGTCCTTCTTACAATTTGAAAGTGAAAGACGGTTATTTTACATTAAGCAGCCTAGGGTATGTGTCAGTGAAATCGTCTACCTTGGAAGTTAAAATGCTAATGTGACCATGCCAATGTGTTATACTCGAGCTGTGAAATTCGATGCTCTTGGCTTAGTCCTCCGAATTGTTGAACCCACTTACCGATTTTGATATTTCGATGGAAGGAGTGATTGTGTTCTTGCAGAGGTGGTATTTACTTAGCTTTTCGTCCTGAGATAAGTATAACAACAGAGGCACAGAGTCTTCCGAGTGTGTCTACATTATACAATGAGGCAACCAGTGAATGCGTGTATTTTAGCCATAGTAAAGATGCTCGTTGCCAGTGTGAACCGTCGAGGAAAACTTGGAAGCTCATCCAATGACATTAGGACAAGGTTCACTTTATGTGACGTGGAAGTATATATTTTGGCAATCAATATACGTCTACCAAAGAAAGGGACCTACCGTGGACTTAAAGGAAGTAGATACTCGTGTGATTTTTGTGCGAAGAGCTGCATGAAAAATTGAGTATTCTTTCATCAAGACTGCTTAACTCAAATTTCTCTTTTTCTCTTTTGTTGAACCCTGTCGAAAAATCATTGCAGTGAAGTCCTGATTCGCTCTCGTGACTGCTCGAAACAAAATCCTGATTGTTTACCGTTTAGTCAATACATCATGTGCTGTTGTTTTAGTATTTAGAATTAGAATGTTTGGATGTACTGCAATTAATTTGGTTGGCTAATATGTGCTTTCAACTGTGTAATATGTATGGGGCATTGATATTGTATGTCTACCTTAGCTAATATCTCATAGTCTCACCATTGCCCTCTATCTGATGCTCTCTCTATCTCTCTGTAATGGAATGTCAAATGTCTCTCAGTCAACTCTGCTGAAGATGGCAAACACGACGGAAGTTATCGATGTGGATTCTTATGCAGCAGATAAGGCTGCTGGGAAGATGAAGCAGGATGGGGAAGTCATAGACTTGGATATTACTGCTACACAGGATATGAATGCTGTAGACACAAGTTCAGACTCGAGTCCTGAAATTATTGATGTGGACTCATACGAAAATATTTCCCCTGCCAAGGGAACGTTAAAGAGGGACAATGTTGACGGAGGTTCATGCTCAAATGCTCTTATATATGGAGATGGAGCTTTAGGTGATGGACAAGGTATCCCTTCCACCATCGTTGTTAGTTAGGTTTCCATATTTGACGACGAGTTAGCTTACTCAAACTGTATTCAGGTCTCGTTTCTAATACACCTATCAATGAAGATGTAGTCATATAATGATATAAGCTTCCAAGCATACTGTATAATACTCTGTAACGTAGTTATATTGCATTTAATTTATATTGCTTATGAGTGGACCTTTTGAACTGTTAGAGGCAAAATTTTCTGAAACCTTTTTCTGTGAAATATAAAGTAATATATTTTCTGGAATGTTTGCTTTCATTGTGTGGCGTCAGGGAAAGCTGATGCCAAAGAAGTGATGCAGGTTTCTAAGAAGCCAAAGGAGGTCATGATGCCAAAGAAAGCTCCAATTTCCCCAGATCAGGGGGTTCCAGACGATGTTAAAAACAGTCACCATGTTATAGAAGTGGTAACTTATTTTTTCGTGTCTTTTTCTGATATTAATCTTGTTATAACAACCACGATGCAATGGGATGAAGCAAAACTGTAACTGCTGTTTTTGTGATGCTAGGGGAATGCCGTCTACGATGCCATGCTGACACAAACAAACATAAAGAACAATACCAATGACTTCTACGTTATCCAAGTTCTCAGTAAGTTGAACTATATATATGTGGATATCTACTATGGGACATCTTTTTTAAAGTCTAGTGACCAAAAGTTTTTTAGTTTGGCGATGATTGGTTGTTTGCTGTGAGTTCATCTTTCAGTCTGTGCTCAAAGACCAAACAGAATAAAACTCAATTCATAATTAGCTACAGGATGATATTTTGATGAATGATACGAAGTAGTATGTGTTTGCATAGATAGAACATGAAATATACCGACCATGCTAAGGTTGAAGAAAGAAAAGACAAAAAAAGTACTTGTGAATGATGGACGGGAAGTGAAGCTAGAGGTGAATTAGAGTTTCATACTATCCCATCATTCTCTGGTCACGTGCACGAGAGCCGGGTCTAACTTATAGGCTCAAACCACAATACTTTTTGTGTCTGGTGGTTTTTCTTGGAAGATCTTTGTACTAGTATTGAATCATAAATGTGGCTCTTTACATTGTGAAATTTGGGCAAAATTAACGTAATTTCACCACTGTAATCAGATAGTGCTAGGTATTCTGTAATTACACCTTAAATTTGAATGAACATACTGATCATTCTCAAAATCCTATGACTCTGCAAGTTTGTCAAGAGTGCTGGACTTTTATATGAAGCTGCAATACTTCATAGTTACGTGCTATTGTGTGAGTGCAGAAGACAACAATTCCAGCTCCTTCATGGTGTACAACAGGTGGGGCACAGTGGGTGAACATGGTGAAATTAAGCTCTCTGGACCTCACTCCTCTGGTTTAATTGCTATTCGAGAGTTTGAGGAGATATTCTATGAGAAGACAAAAAATCATTGGTTCGATCGAAAAAACTTTGTTTCTTATCCAAAAAACTACACATGGTTGGAAATGAACTACCAGAGAAAGGTAGAATCGGGTGAAATCCTCCTTTATGTTCTAATTGATTTGAACCCGACATCTGACTGTTTGTGGTCAACTTTTCTTCTGTCAACGCCTTTAGGGAAAAAAAATAACTGTGTTTCACCTAAATTTTATCCAGGTTCATGTAAATTACACGTTTTTGAGGGTTTAATACAAACACCTCCATAGCTTAATGATTAAGTTGAGTGAATTGGAGTAACTTTTAATCAATCGGCTAATGTATATTGGTAGGTCTTGTACACTTGAATGTAAATGAAGCGGTATTCAAAGCTTTGGATCTCATGCTTAAGTTTGAGCTTCATTCTGTTTACAAACTTCAATATCTCAGGCTTGAATTTTTAATTTTCTTACTTTTAAACTGTTTCAGGACCAAGGACAACTTTCTCTTCCATGTGCTGTAAAAGGAACGTTTGGTCCCCGTGTTGAAAAGTTCATGTCTCTCATTTGCAACTTTTCTATGATGACACAGCAGATGAAGAGTATAGGTTAGTGACTTGCGTAGTGATAATCCCTGCACTCGTTTTCTTCTATGCAAACTCTATCAAATGAGCTTGTATTGCTCTTTGTTCGAGCCTAATGTGCTCAACAAATGCAGTATTAAAGATGTATTATCATCCATGCATATATAATTGTTTCATTGGGTAAGATAGTCATACTTTGGTTAGGGCTTAGTAGAGCTACCTGTTTTTTATGTTTACTTATTGAGCTGTGGGAGGTGCACCGGTTTCGTAAAACACAAATGAGTCTGAGCACTTCGGTTTCTGCTTTATATTCATTACATTTTATGATCTAGGCTATGATGCTGAGAAGTTGCCACTTCAGAATCTAAGCAAGTCAACAATTTTAAAGGTATATTGATGTTTCTTTCATTTTATGTTTAAATGTAGAAGTCCTTTGCAGAGAGACTTTATGTTGGCTTGGAAAACAAATAATCTTGCATAGTGTATCGTCTCCGTTGTATTCTTGTCCTCCATTTTGACACTGGTTATATCTTCTTCTTGATCGTATATATTATGAAGGCTTATGATGTACTCACACTGATTGCTGAGGTCATTGGTGAATCAAACAGAGCACTGCTTGAAGAATTAAGTGGGTGAGTTATACTGGGGAAAAGTGATACTCTATTTCATTGAATAAATTATTTACTTGACCCTGTAATTCGCATATTACTTACCTCTCTATTTTTCTACTTTCTCTATATTATTTTAGAGGACGTTAATTTACGATTGAGCGCAGATACTAATTTCTTTGTCTTGTATCTATATGCTTCATTGTGAAGTTTAGAAGCTTGGTGTTTTTACATGGCTACACCTTTCTTGTTACACTTTTAAGTGCAACAACTGAGCTCTATGGCATTTTCCCTTTTTAATTTCCTTAAGCTGTTTTGACTAACAAAACTTTTCTTTGCAGGGAATTCTACACGATCATTCCCCATGTTTTTGGTGATAAGATGATGCGTAAGTTGTTTGGTTTGAAATTGGCCATCGTTTTTGTCCTTTTTTTTCCTTTTCATTGTTTTGAATTTCAACAAATTACAAGATTCTGGAGTTATGTAATTCGGGCACTTCGAGCATGCTAAAATGGGTTTCTCTCATATTCTAAGTTTTGACATAACATTCATTAAATTAATAGCACAATGGGACTTTTTTACTTTTTAAACAATTACTACAGCCCTATTTCAATGCTCTTTTTGCTATACACATTGATTTGTAGGTTGGTTGAAGAGATATATTGTTTAGCATAGAACATTTACCCTCACAGCAATCCCTTGTAAAATGTCAGGCTTTGCATGTATAACTTTTCGCCTTCTTCATACTTTTATTGCTCGAATTTCCAAAATTGATGTACGCAAACTTTCAGGTCAATTTGTCATTGACACACCTAAAAAATTGAGAAGCAAATTGGAAATGGTAAGTTTCGGTATTTTGCTTTTAATTTTTTTTTTTTACCTTACTTATTTTGCGTCTATTCTTCGTTTTTTTGGTAAGGTTTTCTAGTTTTTATCATCTTTTTTCACCTATATTTTCCCTTTCCACCTTCTATTTTAAGAAGAATTTCTATTTGACTTTTACTATCACTTTTGGCTTTGTTTACTCTTTTCTTCCTTCATTCTACTTCTCACGAAGTTTAGATTTATTTTACCGTATTGCATCTGATGGTTCATGGTAGGTAACCCCAAAACATTTTGTGTGACTAATGTTTGTTATTTGGAAATTATCTCTTATGTAGAGTCCAGTAGATGACACTGCTTTTCTTTAATTGCGTAGGTTGAATCACTAGGTGAGATTGAGCATGCAACAAAATTGTTAAACAAATGTGCTGGACAAGAGGTCAGTTCTTGAGTACTATTGTTTGGACTTATTCCGAAAGCCGAAATTTCACACTCTTGTGATTAGTCTAGTAGCCAAACAGTTTCAATGTTCTTGTTATCTTGTTTAAGGTTGTTGCTATGTGGAGATGCGTTGAGTTACTCTGGGTTTGATGTAATATGATACAGGAAGGTGTTATGTTTGCCCAATATAAATTACTTCGTTGTGCATTAGCTCCTGTTGAAGCTACTACGAAAGAATACAAAATGGTATGCTTCTTTTGCAGCAGTGCTATTCTACTTCAACTGTTTGTGTTTAGAACTCGGATTTATTAATTGGCTGACCTTTTCTGCTCAGATTGAAAATTATTTGACAAGTACAGCACTACAGACAAATACAACAATTGTTGAGATATTTAAGGTGTCAAAGGAGGGAGAGAATGATCGTTTCAAAAAGGTTCAATTGATTTTAAGTGTTTTTGTACTTCAGTCTTCGAATTGGTATCTGTTTGACTTATTTAATCAATCGCATCTACTTTCATTTTCCTGGCAGTATGCTCACGAGAAGAATAAAATGCTGTTGTGGCATGGCTCCCGGCTAACTAACTGGTTGGGAATTTTATCTCAAGGTAACTGCAAATGACTTTATGAAGATCACAAGCTTATTACTCTTTCTCGATCGTAGAAATGATGTTCCTTATTGACGTCCCTTTAATTCTTGTTCACTATATCCAGGGTTGCGCATTGCTCCACCACAAGTACCCTTGTCAGGTGCTTCATTTGGGAGAGGACTTTATTTTGCCGACATGTTTTCCAAGAGTGCATCATACTGCTTCCGGCATATGGGTGGGGAGAATGGAACTGGAATTCTACTTCTCTGTGAGGTTGTATATACTTGATATTTTAACAATATATATACACAAATTAGCAAATGGGTCATACTTAGTATAAAATCGGTCTGACCACATTTTGGACCAGTAGACGTCCTATGTCCCATTCTGCTTCTCATCTCTTGCTCTAGTCACTTCTTCTTACACATGATCAATCTGATATGTATCATCAATATATATAATTTATGTTAATATGTGTCAAATGAATAACATACTGGGATATGAGATGAGACACAAAAGTTAGACACAGAATCTCAACTCATTTTGGACCGCCTTCTCTCCATTCCATCCGAGTATGTGCACTTACGCTGCAGTTTCATTGTTCACACAGGTGGCGTTGGGTGAAATGCTCGAGCTTCAAGGATCCAAGAACATTACACAATTACCACCAGGGAAACTAAGGTGCTAATTTTATATTTCATTCACGTTTTGTGTCAACTTGCAAGCGTATGTTGCTTAGTCCTCCTCATACCATTACAGAAATGTTATACTCAGTAGTCCGTAAAACTGGAAATAAATCTAGTTTATACAATCTGAATTCTGAAAGTTATTGCTACTCAAATTATTAAAAGGCAGACATACTCAACATATCCTGCAATTTTATGTTACACGGACTCATGTACATATTGCATAGCCATATCGTGGGTGTGGTATTGGATACGGGTACTGTGGCCCCACAAATGAAGAGTTGAAGTAGCCTCCTACAACATAGAGACGGTTTCAAGTGGCCTATAACAAGAAAAAGGTGGCAACATCTAGTTATCTACTCCCTCCGTTCAAGACCAAACTCTACCTATCACTTTTTGACACTATTCAATCGAGTAGCTAATTTTCGATATTCCGTGAAATACATGCAAGAAAATATTGGCATGTGAGATCTTGTTTGATTTGTCTTTATGAATACAATTAAAATATCAAATTTTTATATTTTTTAATAATGTG
>JAUEKU010162950.1:0-12004 GCA_032274805.1 Gypsophila paniculata
TATGTGACCGTATTTATTTATAGGTAGAATCCCTTTTCCGTTCTTATATACAATCGAACAAAACAGTTGTCTAAAAATTCAGCTTTATAATTTCCATGAACAAAGTAATTTCCGTATTTAATTTCTCAAGAATG
Organism: Gypsophila paniculata; assembly: GCA_032274805.1. Taxonomy (NCBI): domain Eukaryota; kingdom Viridiplantae; phylum Streptophyta; class Magnoliopsida; order Caryophyllales; family Caryophyllaceae; genus Gypsophila; species Gypsophila paniculata. Next base: position 135 of record JAUEKU010162950.1, read on the forward strand.
TTCTCAAAATTCAAGCGATTTTGCGATAGTATTACCGAACTTGTTAAAACATTTTCAAACATATGAAATATCAATTAGGATAATATTTGAATTATATTTTCGATTTCTCTGACCGGTAAAGATATATATAAAAATAAAAAAAAATATAGAAAACTAACAAATTATTTTTTCCTTGGAAATTATAAAAATCATTAGTTATTTTAAAGTTTCAATATATTACACATAAATAATAAGAAATATACTATGTATTTTTCAATTTTTTTTTCCTTAATTTTTAACGAGTGTCTTGTGATTGTACCTTAAAATACCGGCTATATTTTAGATTAGGAAAGTATATATAATGATAATGTCCATTACCTATTCATAATAGTATAAGTTTTGCTTCTTATTACATGCTATAAAACCCTTAAATAATTAATTAATTAATTGCAACAGTTTTGCTTCTTCACAAAGACAACCAACAATGCTGAAAACTCCACCATACAATCCACAAACCCAAACAAGGCCGTCGTTGGTCAGCACCGAAAGCGATGTCGAAAACAATCAGAAATCCAATAATAAAGACGACGAGAGGTCGAAGCCGAGTAGAGGGGGTGAAGAGAATGCGTGTACAGTAATCGATATTAAAAACGACGACGACGATGATGATGAAAAGGTGTGTAGAATATGTCAATTGGGTAGGAGTAATCAAGTACTATATGAAGGTGTGGACAATGGTAAATTGGTGGAACTTGGATGTAATTGTAAAGGTGATATTGGTCTTGCTCATTATCATTGTGCTTTTGCCTGGTTTATGCAAAAAGGAAACAGGTACGGAGTATAACTTTTCCTTTCTTCTTTTTATTTTCAGCAACTCTCCTATAAAATCGTCTTATGTTGCTTTCTTCTTTTTATTTTCAGCAACTCTCCTATAAAATCGTCTTATAACATAAGACGGTCCAAAATAAAAGAAACTCATTATGAATGTTAGAGTATATAAACGATCTTGGAACTTAACATCGGCTTAAGCTTTTGGTTGAGGTGGTTCCTTGATATGGTATCAGAGCTCGAATGACCAAGAGGTCACTCGTTCGAATCTCATCAGCTCTCCTTCTAAGTAAAATATTTAAGCACCGGGTAAGAGGAGACCCGTAGTTGCATCCACACTTCAAGCCCTAAGTGAATTCGTGTGAGGACGCGTGTTAGAGTATATAAACGATCTTGGGACTCCAACGATCGGCTTAAACTTTTGATTGAGGTGGTTCTTTAATTAAGACTTTTTCGATGAAAAATGAGATTTTCGATGAAATTGGCCACAAATGTGCACCCTGGCCTAATCTTAAATTTACCTTTTGATGGATTGGCCATTGATGGTACATTAGGGCATTTCTTAACTTGCACTCTACCCGTTCACTCGTTGTAACACAAATTTTTGTATAAAACTGTCTATTGAAAAATTTATATTGACGTGGACAATTTTGAAAATTTGTGAATAGGATATGTGAGATATGTGGAACGCCAGCCAAGAGCATAGAAGGAATTGACGACAGAGGATTTCGAGCATTTGGATCCGAAAGTAGCATCGTAACAACAATCGAAAGCACAACGATAACTAACACAAGTGACGATCATCTTCGTCCATGTATTAACTCACTAACCTCAGTGTGCAACTTCATCGTACTCGTATTGCTCATGGCATTTCTATTGTTATGGGTAGGTCACCCAAGTTATAATCTATTATGATCGCTTTTAGAAAAAATAAGATTAAATGTAATTTTTTTTTTCCAAAGGGGATTAAACCCAATTTATTCATTCATAATCACTTCATTCTTTTTAGTGTTTCAATTATTGTATATGAAAATTGGGACAAATGGTTGTATGAGTGTAATATGAGAGTAAGTTCACCGTGGCCTCGTTTTTTGGTTTGATTGCTAATACTCCGTATTTGATTAGAAAAGAGAATTAGTTTGTTTAAGGGTTTTTTTGTCAGATGCTACCCAAATTTTAGCTCATTTGTTAAACTGACTACCTAACATTTTGGAAATTAACCATAACTACCTTAACTTTTACACTTTTTGTGAAATACTACCAAAATCAAGATTCCGAGAAAAAATATGTCAAATTTCAGCGTTAACCTACCTTGTGCACCTGCCTTTGGTTAAAAAACGTTATTTTTGCCCAAAAAAACTCTTAGATTAGCATTGAATTTTGTAAGTTTTGTGATTTTTTTGGCAAGAATTCAAGTGGAACGTGCAAATTCAGTGCTAATCTAAGAGGCATTTTTTGCAAAAATAAAGTTTTTTAACCAAAGTCACGTGCACAAGGTAGGTCAACGCCGAATTTTGACCTTTTTTGGTCGTAATCTTGATTTTGGTAGTATCTCACAAAAAGTGTAAAAGTTAAGGTAGTTATAATTAATTTCCAAAATGTTAGGTAGTCATTTAAAAAATGGGCTAAAGTTTAAGTAGCATCTGACAAAAAACCCTTTGTTTAATATTAGAATTTGTGTAAATAAAAGTCATAGGAGTTAAAAGAATAAAATGGAAAAATTGTCAATTATTACCTTATAAAATCCAAAATTTGACACTTATTGTCTTATATTATTTTTTCGGAGATTATTATCTTATATAATTATTACCATTTATTGGCGCGGTTAGTATTTGCAGTTAAATTTCAGTTTTGATGTCAAAGTTTCTTCTTTCTCGACCGTTTAACCCCTCTTCTATAAACCCTACATCGCTCTTCCTTCTCAAGAACCATTAAGATAATTGTTTTCTCTTTAATTAACTTATTTTGTACCACCAATATCAAGTCAAATACAAAATACATGACCATTAACAAAATTGAAAACAAATTCAAAAACGTTTTCGAAATAAGTATAAAACCAACTGTCAATATTTTGAACAAAAAAACCAGAAACCCTTAAGTCTCCTAAATTAAAAACCCTAAATCTACAAATCACATAAATTCGAAATAACAAGTAAAAATAACGATTAAAGTGTTATTTATTCGAATTATGGGTTGACAATATTAGTATAAAATAAACATCAAACTTACTCTTCTTAGGCGGTAATTTCACTTTCTCCGATATTAATGAGAAATCGAAACTCCTAATATGCTAATGTACGTGAAGATGATTATTGGATAATTTTCTTGTCTTTCATTGATTGTATGAAGTGTGTTGAATTGTTGTGCTTTGTAATAAAAATGAAGAGGGAGGTTGGTAAGAAGAGAGAAGGAAGTAAAAAGAATTATTTCAGGGGAGGGGCGAGTTTATATCGAAAGGGCAAAATAGTCAATTTAGGTCGAAAAGTAACAGAATATGGGAATGGTAGAAATAATTAAGTCAAAAAATTTGTTATACAAGTTAGTAAATGAAAAATTTGTTATACAAGTTAGTACCCACATGTGATTGAAGTTCAATTTAGTGACATAATTATGTAATTATTGCTCATATAAAGTTGTGGCATGTGATTGCTGTTGTTTTCGATTTTCTTGCTCACAAGAAATTGACCGGTTTCATTTTCGAATTCGTAATCTTTAATTTGTAGGATTAGTTGTCGTCCCGTAGAGAGCACGAGAGAGAGATAAAAAATACCTCGACACACAACAATTAAGGGTTGTAAGAAAGACCAACAACGGAGGAGAAAAAAGGAGGAGAAGAAAGAGTTTCCAATATGGGATTAATGAAAAAGGCAACCAACAATGGAGGATATTAGTGGACTAACTTGTAGTAAAATAGGCACTCTATGTTATTTTTATCATCAAATAGACGTTTCAGGTTATCAGGTAGAATTGTGCATACAATTATCAGGTTGAGGTATTATTTGAATACGGTTGTGTTAATAGGTAATTGTTTTGAAAAAAATTATATTAAATAATTAGTTAAAAATTGTCTCTTATTGATCATTTTTCGCAATTTTTCTAAACTTTAACATTATAATTATTATTATTATTATGCATCGTTATCCTTTCGTTCTAAACCTTCCCAACCAAGCAACTAATCACTTGGTTGATTTCGTTATTAAAATTAAGCATTGGATATCGACTATTAGTTAAGCTTTATCAATTTTGGAAATAACTAACGTGTAAACTTTCTTCTGTGGTCAAACTTAACTTAAAAATTCTACTACCTCCTTTTCACTCAATTAGCCTAATTATTCTTTTAAAACATTTTAAACAATTAGCCCATTTTCAAATTTATCAAGTTTAAGCATTCAAAATGACCAAAATAACAATCTTTTTTCATTATTTTTCATGTACAAAACTTCAATATTTTAGAAAGACCATCATACCCTTACTTTTTCCCATTTTATTATAAAAATTAAATATAAAAATTATGTCAACCCCTAACGTGACACATTGAGCCAAAACGATGGAGTAATTTCTTTATCGAATAGTAAGAAAATGTGTTTATTGCTAAAGAACTAGGATAATTATAAAATCGACTTGGCTAATCTAAGGCACTTGATGTGCTGTTCATATTCATATTTAAAAAATATAACTTTGACATATTATAGAAAGTGGGGTAATATTTTGCAAAAAAAAAAAAAATTACAAAAATTAAGCACACAGTATTTTAAGTATCTTTGACATTGTAAGATAATAGACTGACTTCTATTATGAAGAAACGTATAAATCAGAATTAAAAACCAAAATAGGTAGGATTAGTCAAAATCAGAATTATATATACTATTTTTTTAACAAATAAATACCTACTATAAAAAAAAATTAAAAATTTACTACCTAATAAGTTTAATTTTTTTATTTATAAATTGTTACCAACATCCTTTTATGAGCAACTTTTTGCAAAATTCGATGAATTTTTTTTTATTCTATCTCTAACTTTTAAAATCCCCCCCACCCCCCTAATAATCTTTTATCTTATTATTTTTCTCTATGTTCATCTTCATGTTCCAAAATTATAAAAAAAAATTAACTATTAACTTATTTTCCATCTTCTTTCCTTCTTATTATCCTCTTTGTTTCCATATAAGAGATGAAGAAAAACTAAACATAATCAAATTAGACGCTTACATTATTTCTTTCATTTCTGCTTCTTGTATCTCCCGATCCAATATTTCTTTCATTTCTTTAATAATCTCATCTACTTTAGTATCTACTTGAATTATATATGAATTTCTAATCAATCTTTGCTTGGTTAATCATGTTATTCCATGCACGAAAAAAAAATCGCCCGAGTACAAAATACAAATTTCACCCATAAAATATCATTTTCTTCACTTCTTGTTAAGTCACCTATAAAATTTCACACATAAAATACCATTTTCTGCACTTCATCCATAAATTGTTACCAAGAACAGTCATGATAATCTTAATTTATACATATCATGGTTTGGGTTTGATTTAATCAAGCGGGTGTACGTTTGATCGGTACAATTACGAATGGTTCAAAAAGTGCAACGTCCCTCGTAAGTAAATTTGGTTTGAAGGGTTTGAAAAGATTAACGTTTAAGGATGATTTTCCCATCTTATTGAGTGTTGTTAAGTTCGGAAAGATGTGATGTTCCTGACAAAATTGACTGCTTGACGAGTTCGAATAAATCATCGTTCTCATTCTACTTGAATTTGGCAGCCGAGTTCGAAAAGCGACGAAATTCCTAACCGATGAAAACAATTTGTCAGGGTCAGAAAATTTGGCGGTCCTGTTGAAGATCGAATTTTGAAGAAACTTGGATTATTCAGGATTTGTTATTTTATTTTGCAAACCCTTGAAAATTTTGACAAATTACAAAATATTTGAGAGAGAGAGAGGGGAGGGGGGGAGAGAGGTTGTGATATGTCGGATAATCGTTCTTAGGAAATAATGAGATTTCCTTAGAAAAAAAATAAGATAATATCGTAATCTTAATAATATATATTACTTTAGGTAATAATATGTTGGGTTTCTTACTTAGGAGATTCTAGATCTAGGTTTGAAGTATATCGAGACCTAAATATATAGACCTCTCTTGTAATCATTACACACACAATTCAATAATAATACAATTGTTACTTGTGTGTGTAACGATTACAAGAGAGGATGATTATCTTTCCCTCGCCTTATCTTTTGCCCTATGTTTTATGAACGAGTTGGTTTGTACTAAAAATTTAATTTTTCATCAGGATTATTATCACTACCACTCGCTTTGTTCGTAGGCCTCGGCTTACGTTGAACATGATGAAATCTTTGTTATCTTTTGCTTATTACTCAGTTGTGTGTGTTACTCTTGCTTTGATTTACTACCCTTTTTTATGATGTTAAGAGGGGGAAGAAACATGAGATGACAATTTTTATTTTGCTAACGATCGCTCCTTGTCAAGTTTATGATTCTTGTTGGGTCCTCACCTCTTATGGGGAGCTGTGGTTTATTTTATTATATCGGTCAGTCGATAATTTATTTAGTAAAATTAAATTAAAAACGCATCTTATGGTTCTAAATAATTATGATCTCTTGAGTTTGGAAGATACTTTCGATTTGAGGGGGAACTTGACTTAGAAATTAACAGAGGAGATCTTACACCATAAAAAAAGGGGAAATTATTGACCTACAGTGCTTAAAGTTTTGATGTTATCAATCGTATATTTCTAAGTCCTATACTTGATATATTTGATAATGCTTTGGTAGTTCTTTATGTTGCTAAATAGATATCGAGAATGAAGAGTTGGAGAAGAGTTGAATATGCTTCACAAGATCAGATTTGACGATATTATAATCGTTGCAGGTAAAGGGTAAGGAACAAGATGACTATAGCATGTTACTTGAGAATAAGAACTTGATAACTTAAGTCATAGAAGTTTTGGTTTGAGCTACTGCTGACTTTTGTACACAACTGAAATTATAATTGAAACCATAACTTCAATAATACAAATGTTGTACATTGTCAAAACTTTGAAATACGATATATTGTTTTATCCTTTTTATTTACATAATTTTTAAAAGATTTTATTTGAAAATTAATTCTTGAAATATCGATGAAAATTAAATCTTTCCAATATATTTTTTAAATGATAAACATGGAAATGTACTGTTTAAAATAAAAGATTTGATTTTAAAATTTATCTTGCTTGAAATATCCTCTCAACTAATTGATTTATTTCTTCCTTAATTCAAGCAATTTTATTCTTCTTTTCAAAAAAAAATTTCGGAATACTTGAGCAGTATTTTATGTTTAAATCTTTCTATTGGTTTTTGCTATTCATAAATACCCTAAGTTTTCCTATAATGATTTCGTACTTTTCCTATAATGATTTCGTACTTTTTGGCTGCTGAAATTTTTTTATGATAAATTTTTCTTCGAAACCAATCTTGAGTTTTTGCAAGTTAACTGATTTTTTTTTTCAAAAAGTACAACTAGTCCGTTCTCAAGTGCTCATTTATAGCTAGTACTATAGGGCATTCATCATGGCTTTAGGAATTAGGAATCTATATTAATACAAGAATGTTATTATATATTGTAGACTCCGTCTTCGTCGAGGAGCCCTTCTAATTTGTCGTAAGAGCTTACGTCGAGAAACGAGAACTAGTCAAGGTAACGTAGAACTATCCTTCTGAAATGTAAAATGATTGAATTATTTCAAATGCTTGTTTGTAATTGGATTATGAAATATTTATTGTGGTTGAAATGATTTATTGGTTTTGGATTTTGGAATTTGATTATGAAAGATGGTTTATAAAATGATTTATTTAATTTTGAAAGTTTGGTTTTATGAACTTGATAATCAAAGGTAAATTTATGAAACAAGTTGAGATTTCAAAGTTATATTGTTTACTCGAAAAGGTTTTCGAATGATTGGAAATATTTTGATGATGATTTCGAGAAGGAAAGTTTTGGAAATGGTTTTCATATTTTAAAAAGATCTCGATCCTTGGTTCGTATGATAGAGGTGTAGTTCATCCAGGATGTATGATGTGATGAGTTTTGGTACGGTATTGATTGATCGATTTTCCGTGTAGTGGGGTCACCTCTTTGGGACCATTGCCCTCTGAGGGGTTCATGTACTTAAGCCTATCACTTCGAGATTTTGCGTAGCGTTGGGTAGCTCCCACCTACGTTTTAGTATGCTCTATCATACAAGGAATTCATGGAGACGAAAGGTTTGGAAAGGAAAAGTTTTCCTATGAAAATATTTTGGAGCGTGGATGCTCATTGGTTACGAATGGTTTATTTGAAACGTTTGCTTTTCTTTTAATATTTAAATCACTCTTTGAATATTTTATTTCTATTATTTAATTTGTCTTTTTAAACTTTCATTTTATTTTATTACAAATGATTTCATTTCTAAAACTCTTATCTTTTCAAGTTTTATTTTCACTACGTTACTCAACCTAGTGTTGACGGTTACTTGTTTCGTCCATCCTATTCGATGGGCCTATGATGATCCTCTGGAGAGCAAAAAATGTGCAGGTTGATTAGAGTTGCATGTTAAGGGGACATTGGAAGGGACGATGTCGCTTAAAGAGGATTCTGCTGCTTTACTATTTTAATCGCTTCCGCATAAACAATATTTTTTTTAGGACAATCAGAGGGCATTTTCATTAAGAAATCTTCAAAGCAAGTACAAGAGCCCTAAGTACCTACAATGGAAGGTTGGGGAGACCACCCAATCTAAAATAGGCTAGCTATTTCCTCCTCAGACAAGCCCAAAGGGCAAAAGTACATACGAGAACTAACTATTAATTGAATCTTATGAAGTATACTGTCTTCCGACCTCTCGATTCCTTTGAATAAGCGGAAATTACTCTCCCTCCAAAGTTCATAAACAGTAGTGGCAAAAGCACATCTGCCACGTTTTGCAATCCAATGATCTCCGCGAACATGTTTCCGAAACCAGTAAAGTTCCTGATAGAGAGGAGAAGGGGCATGGCAAACACGAAGCCAATTAAGAGCTTGGGACCAGATAGAACGAGAAAATGAGCAGCTGAAAAATAAATGGGAGTGAGTTTCCGAAGCATTCTTGCATAGGCAGCATCGATTTGGGAGACATAGGCCACGACCTTCAAGGTTATCAGTGGTGCCAAGACCCCCACACACAACAAGATACAATATAAGACTATGCCTCGGGATAATTGCCGGTTCCCACACCAATTTAGACAATTTAACATAAGAGCCTTTAGTTCGAAAGAAATCATACCAGTCTTCATTTCTGTGGTAGGATGAAAAAAGGGCAGCTGCAGCAGATGAACAAGTAACTCTAACAAGGATTTCGTCTCTTATATGCAATAGATTCTTCCAATTCCAAGAAGTGTCCACCTGACTATGTATAGACCAAATAGTCGCATTATTCAGGACATATGCATGAGTCCATTTAGTAAAGCAAGCTTTATTCCAGCTTAACACTTCCTTTATATCAATTCCACCTTCCGACTTTAGCCTACACATTGCAAGCCAGCTGGGGAAAACCATCCTTTTTCTCTCTGAAAAATCCCCAGAAGTCTTTACAGAGTTTATGTTTCTTATTAACAACCCCTTTTGGAAGTAGAACATTAGCTCCCCAGAAATTATAGATGCCAAAGATAACAGCATTCACCAATTGTACTTTCCCAGCATAAGTCAGAGTCAGGTTGGCCCAATGCATTAGCTTAAGCTTAATCTTCTGGAGAAGAGGCTGGAAATGCTGAGAAGTAAGTCTGGAAGTATTAAGAGGCAGGCCCAGATACTTGAAAGGGAAGGCACCCCTACTGAAGTTAGTAGCCTCTAGTATCATATCTCGGATGTTTGGAGGAACACCCCCAAAGTAAACATTGGTCTTTTGAGGATTAGCATGGAGTCCAGAAAAAGCAGCAAACTTCTCTAAGATAGTAGCTATGGAACATACAGAAGGAACATCCCCTCTGGAAAAAATAAGCAAATCATCAGCAAAAATAAGATGAGTAAGATTCAACTTGCAACACTTGGGATGGCAAGAGAAACCCTTTTCAACAGGGAGCAGCCGAAGCATTCTGGATAAGTATTCCATGCACAGCACAAACAAATAAGGAGAGAGGGGGTCTCCTTGCCTCAATCCCCTCTTCCCAGGGAAATAACCCTCAATTCGACCATTCACACAAAGAGAGAAATAGGTGGTGCCAATACATTGAATAATCCAACCAACAAACTGAGCAGGGAAACCATAATAGAGAAGTAGCTGCAGCAGAAATTGCCAATTGACAGAGTCAAAAGCTTTCCTAATGTCCACTCTGAGCATACATCTTGGAGTAAGATATTTCCGAGTGTACTTCCTTGCAAGCTCAAAAGCTAAATGAACATTGTCACAAATATCTCTGCCTTGTATGAAGGCTGCCTGCTCATAGCCAACAATTTCCCCAAGGACAAGCTTCATTCTATTAACCAAACATTTGCTAATAATCTTATAGAGAGTGTTGCAGCAAGAAATAGGCCTATAATCAAGCACACTTTGAGCATGGACACTTTTGGGAATAAGGGAGATCAAAGTAGAATTAACCTGTTTTAGCATTCTGTTTGAGGCAAAAAAATTTCTGACAGCTTGACAAATAGAAGCTCCAACAATATCCCATGAGACTTGAAAGAATCTTGATGAGTAGCCATCAGGCCCAGGACTGCTATTTTTGTCAATGGAAAAGAGTGCAGTTCTGATTTCAGCATCAGAAAAAGGTTAAGTTAGAATAGATTGCAACTCAGGCTCAATAAAAGCTCCTGGAATAGAAGAAACAGATGGGACCTCCACATTACTACCAAATAAGGATTGGTAGTATTGGAGGAAAGCATCAGACACCTCAGGTGTCCCTCTCTTACAGACTGGTGCATATCAAGTGCTGAAAAAATGGCATTATGATGTCTTCTATCAGCTATTTTTGCATAGTAATAAGCTGATGTAGTGTCCCCCAGATTCAGGTCATTCACCTTTGCTCTTTGCTGCAGCATACTTAGTTCAATTTTTTTCCATTTCAGCACTTGGACCCTATGTCTCTCTTCTTGCCTTTGGATAAGAGAACTAAAGGGGTTAGAGACAACAGACTGCTGGCAGTTTAAGAGATCCTACTCAGCCTTCTTAATTCTATCAGTAATTGAAGCAAAGTGGTCCTTATGCAAGAGAATGAGCTTGTGTTTAAGAATCTTGAGTCTAGTAACAATTGAGAACATGAGTGAACCAGGAACTTGCTGCTCCCAAATAGCTCTCACAGTAGGTAGGAAGTCATCATGAGTCCCCCAATGATTCAAGAATTTGAACTGCCTTGGAATTTTAGGATCCATGAATCTTGCCAGAATGGGAGAATGGTCTGAAACACCAGAAGAAAGAAATGAAGCCTTGGCCACATTCATATGAGTAAACCAAGCAGAATTACCCAAAGCTCTATCAAGCTTAGACCAGATTCTATTATCTCCATCTTGAAAATTAGTCCAAGTATAGTAGCAGCCATCAGAAGGGATATCGGATAAGCCAACTTGAGCAACAAAGTCCACAAACTGGCCAACCTCTTTGTCCAAAATAGGGGAGTGACTAAGCCTTTCATTGTGATCAAGAACAACATTGAAATCCCCAAGATAGAGCCAAGGATCAGCAACAGGCCTAATTTGTATCAAATCACGCCATAGCTGCTCCCTGCAAACAGCACTATTGGAACCATAAATAAAAGAAATAAACACCTCAGTGCAAGTAAAAACATCCTTTACCAAGCAGTGAATCAATTGAGAGGATTTAGCTAGGACTTTTAAAACAACAGTAGAGGGCTTCCAAAGGATCCAAATACGACCATTTGAGTGATAATCATAGTTCTCCACTAAAGAGTAGCCCTTGAACTGCCTAGCCAAGGCACTTTTTTGTCTTTTTACTCTAGTTTCAATAATAGAACAACAGTCTATATGCTGAACAGACAAGAAACGACCAACTTCTTGCTGTTTAAGGGGGTCATTGAGCCCCCCTATAT
>JAUEKU010163061.1:0-11601 GCA_032274805.1 Gypsophila paniculata
ATTCTGGCTCTTATACCATGTCAAGAAACCATCTCAACCAAACCTTAAGGTGATGGTTGGAGTCCCAAGATCGTTTATATACTCTCTAACACGATTCAATTAACCCTAACAAACATAAAAACAACACTCCGTATGAGACCGTCTTACTCAAAAATTTGTGTACTTAACAAATCGAAAAGAGAGAAAAGAAGATCATCAACATCATACAAGAATGAGATCGAACAAAGTCGACTGATCGACTTTAACAAACTCAGCATCCCACGCCTTCAACTCATCATCAACAACGGCAGTGGCGGTATCAGAAGACTTATTATTATTATCATCATTATTCGTCGTCGATTCGACATGTTTCTTGCAATACTCAATTACTTTCGCGAGGATTTTACTCGTAACATTCGGAAGAGGTATGACATTGTCGGCACAATCGTCTTCAACCATGTGTTTGATCGTCTGAGATTCACGCGCCACCGTCTCCTCCACCTCGAACGTCTCTCCGTCTGAGCTTCTTAGAGTTATGATCTTCTTCTCCGACGCCATTGATTTTGATTTTTCGGAAACCCTAGGAAATTGATTTGGGGAAAATTTAATTTTCGGAAACCCTAGGAGAGAGAAAGTTGAATTGAAATTGATTTGGGGAAAATTTGAAATTGATTTATGAAGAGGAGAAAGTTGTTGGGGGTTTGTATTTATAGTGTTGTGTGTGTTGGGAATTTTTGGAAAGTTTTGTGTGTACGTGTCAGTTTGTGATTGGTTGAGGATTAGGGAAGTGACGATGATGTTATTTGACTTATTTCCTAGTTTATGTGGGAGTATGAGTATGATTTTTGATAAAAATTAGTAGTAAGTGGATTTACTAATTTGTGTTACTTTTGAAAATTTTAAGTCGTCTTCAATTATGATTATGGAAAGTATTTGATATTGGCGGTATTCAAATACCGGAACAGACGTGATTTGCATAAGTTTACATAAATCCGTACGTGATTTGAAAATTTTAACAAATTTAAAAAACTTTGTAGGGAGTTCACATTTATTATATCGGAGTGCATGCAAATCACGTAAGGCGATACATATAGGTGAACAAGAGTCCTTAATTGGAATTTTGATGCCAAGAGTGTAACGAGAAAGTAAACGTAAAGGGCCGAGATAGTGGTAAGTAGATTTACTAATTTGTGTTATTTTTGCATATATTTGTTACTTTGTTACAAATCGAAGGGCCGAGATAGTCTTTGAATTAAATTTTAATAAAAGATTTACCTAAAAAACGTTAAAAAAATTAATGAATCGTCAAAAGGTAAATAACAGAAGCAGGGGAAGTAAGCAATATCTTAACTAATGGAAATGAGCCCATTAATAAGAATTTTATTTAGGTACCAAAAAAACAATCGAGTTTATGACAATTAGTTTTGTTTAGACGACATGACATATTATGATATTGATAAAAGGCGAACACAAATTATCTTATTTTTCGATGCAGTATGGTATGTATGTATTGTTGTGATATTGGATTTTGATCTTACATACATTGCCATACCCCATCTCTTGGAAAACATTATTAGATTCCATTCCATAGCTAACGAATTTGTAGAGTGATTTACGGAAACTGAGAGGTTTCGTCCTTACAGGAAACCAAACGAACATAACTTGGACATGAGACGAGTAAAAGGACTTCGACTCTGGAGCAAGAACAATCTTGTATAGCACAAAACTCATCATGTAATTGTCATTTGTAATTGCAGAGTAACTGTTTGGTACATATCAATGATTTATCTTGTAGTAAGAAACTTCCTAGTAAAATTGAAATCTATGATTGTGTCATGGGTTTCAATAAGTTAAAGAAACTTTACAGACGGGATACGGGTCGTAATCAATCTAAGTCCATACCATATCTGTTCATAGCAGAAGCAATGAGCCTTTACCTCTGCATCAGGCTAAACGAGCGTATCTTTCACGATTCCATGAACTGAGGTGGTGGTGGGCTTATTTTCGTCTTGTCATGACCTGAAAATTGTCACAGCGAGACTTAAATTAGAATGTAGATAGTACAACGTAGTGACGTACCCACTACCCAATGCCTGAAAGACTCCTCGCCTATGGCAGCCACTTGTAATGTAAAAGATCAGGTTTTAACACGCACAATTTTATGAACTAAAACAACCACCATGAATGTCATCTGAAAGAGGGGTTTAAATTTTCGTATGTGCAGCCTAGCTCTAACTAGTTCAGGGAGCCCAGCAGCAGGACTGCCTCTGTTGGCATTTAATACGAGTAATTATTTCACAAATTAGATTGAGCTAGGTGTTTATGGGCGTCTTTACCGTAAACACCACGAATTTCTACTTCTCGCCACTCTTGAACAAGGGCACAACAGCAACACATGAAGTGAGAGAGAAAGTCGTCAATCATGCCTCCCTGCAAGAAAAGATATATTTTCATGCTTTAGCGACCACTTCACTGATAAACGACAAACAACAACCAAGCGTCAATAACTTAGTTCCAAAATGATTAGTCATTGAAGGGTGATGACTGATGACATCTTCAATGGTATCAGATTATCACATAAACGGTACTCTGTAGGTCAGTATGCATAGAGAAAAAGCATAGGCATATTGATAATTTGATATCTTCAAATGAAAGCACCACAAAGCTAGAGCTGTTTTAGTCATTGAAGTGTGATGACTGTTATTCGAGCCATGTGTTTAAAAAGTTTGCTCTCATGGCTCCCTTGACATGGACAATAAAAAAATCCTTATAATCAGAAACATACTTTAATATTCAGCGCTTTGCGCAGCTTTCCCCTGACACAGCAAGTGTAGCAACAGCAAGATAATATCAGAGAATAGGCCACCAAGTCATTACAAGCAGCAGCTGAAGCTGTCAATAACAAAGTAGAAACATGTCGTAAGCTGCACCATATGAGAATTGAGAAGCCAGCAGTAAGTATATTTGTTCAATTAAACAATGAGTCTTTTCATATAGGATCATAATGTATAAGCTCGGAGTATATTATAGAGGCATATAGATCGAGTAACAAGAAATGCATGCACCTTTACAAATGTTACTTACACATGTGTCTATTATGAGCCACGGTTGAGATTTTTGCAAAAGTACCACAGGGACAGAACGTAGTCTTTAAACCTGCACAACAGATAATCATCCCTTTAGCTGACAATGCATAGCTAGCAGAAAAAACGACCTAAATTGTACTCTGTACAAGCTAGTGAGCTACAATATGATTAGCATAGCACCACCAGAGATACAAATATTACGTACAAAGACATGGTTCTGAACAACAATCTAGCAAATCAGTATTCCATTCTTGATGCTGATATGAGCCTTGGCTTGGCAGAAGATCTCGTTTTGAAGAAAAAGAAGAGTTGATCCTGCACAGAAAAGCAAGCTATGAAAAACTTCCCTCATCTGAAGTGTCGATGCTTAATGCCAGTAGAGTGAGAATACAGTGTGGCTCAATACCTTATGTAATTCTCAATATTAATGCAACTCTAAACTTTCGATTCTAATCTCTCCTAAAGTTATCAAGTCACTTGCCAGGCTACCAAGAATTCCCTCCCAACTCAAAAGTGTTAGATAAAAAGGGTGATTAATAAGCAAAGGAACATAGTGAGCACAAAAATGCATCTCTTAAAAGGAGTCAGTCACTGAACGATGTTCCCTCGAAACATAATACCAAGCAAAAGATAAAAGTTAAATATATGAATAAAAAAATGTGCTAAAAACTATTCATGCTTTACAATGCGGGAATACTGACCTCGAAGCTTCGCTTTTCTTCAGAGAATTTCCATCAAATGCGTATTTTTCATCAGAAGAGGACTGCTGGATCGGCTTTGAATTTTTTACTGGCGTATCCTTTTCGGTGTCACAAAGCACAGTAGCAGTTTGTGTGACTTCCAGTAGCCGCTCGATGACTTTGCACTGAGCAATATCCAAATTAGCTTGTGATCGTTGTAGCTCCATACGCAGCTTTTCATTCTCCTTTTTTAATGCTTGATCAAAGGAATATTTCGGGTAAGAACAAGAAAGTGACTTCTTTAACACCACAGTATCATTGTTACTGGGATCTGGTTTCAAAATCACTTGCTGCACCTTTTCATCCTCCTCGTCTAACGTATACTCATGTTGATCCAATTCAATCTTTTCCAGATTTTCCTGCAATATATGTACGTCTATAAGTCAATTTGCACGTGATGAAAACACGGAATTAGCAAAGCCACACCATATGATCACCATCAACAAGGATGTTAATCAATTCGAGAAAGCTCCACCATTGTTCCCTAGAAGAAAATTAACCCGAGAAATACGTCTACACTACCAAGGAATCATTGAACACTGTCAGATCAGCCATAAATAGAGGATTATTGTTCAACCAATAGTTGACAGTAACTACTATCGAAGCACATTGTTAAAAAAATGGCATGATGGAAAGCATAACCCTTTCACGAAAACTCAAACGGAGACATAAGAATCGACCCAAGAGAAAAAAAACATGGTCGAGGATAAAGCCGTAAAGGAGATCAAGTACCATGACCACAGTCCACCGTGGTCAATTTACAGCTTACAGACTAATAGATGTCCAAAAAACTCCGGTTTAATGTTTATCAATTAGCATCAACACAGTAAGTCAACAACTGATTACGACACTTGAGAAGATTGTGTTAACCATACAGAATGATACTTCATCAAACATATGAATCTTTCGATAAAAAACAACAATGAAAACCAAATCATATTATCCTCAAAATCGACAAGGCACCATCAACACATAGGTATCATTCAAGTGATCCTACCAAGCATTCCGCCATGCCATATAACTTGACTACTCAGCATATCAACATCATTTTCATCAAAAATACAATGATTTAATACGACGACAGAACCTATCCCTTAAATTAGACCATGTCAGCTCATATGAACACTCAAAACAATAGTGCAAAACATCCAACAATACAATATCAAAACCAACAAAACTCAAACCTAAAATGAGTAAGATGGCAAGATTTTTACCCTGACTCTAGCATTATCGACGAGGGTAATAAGAGGTACAAGCTTCAAATATCGATCGATCTCATTTTGGGCCCTTTTAAACTGATAAACAATGCTCCATCCCATAGCCAACAAGTACAAGTAACTTCTATGTTGGCAACTATTGACTAACAAGTAAGAGCTCCTAAGAGACTCCTCAAGCTGCTCAAGAGGTTCTCGGGTTTCTAGGTACCTCTTGAGCTCAGATATCTTTAACTGCTCCAGCAAATTCCCAATCAACTTCAAGTGATTGGCAAATTGCTGGCAGTTTCTACGGTGCATTCGAGCCATGCTGGCCGACTGAACTATCAAACTTATCAGTTTCACGGCGTCTAGGCCCGCTAGTTGGGCCACATTTGACAGTAGTCCTAAATCAGCCATCTAAATAAACTCCACTATTACAACAACATTCAAAAAATTTCCACCTTAAAAAGATCACTACTTTTTAGGTCAAAATAAACTTTATAAAACTACCCATTTCTCAGAACATCCCCAACTAACCATCTTAGATTCCTAATAGGAGGCTCAAGACGCGTACCATGAAAAGTCGACATCATATGTCCCACATTTGTGTCCCACTTATGACTGTTATGAGTAACCAATATATTCTTAATAAATGGGACAGAGGATCCGCACTAGTAACATAAATGGGGCCGGGGATTCAAACTTAGGACTTAATACCGTCTTGTTCACTAGGTTAAGACATCTTCAATAATTAACGAATTCTACTATAACAACATATTAAATGAAGAAAATCACTTGTATTTTAATCAAATTGACCATTCTAAAACTAACTAAAACATTTTTAAATTAATGATTCTAGAATTTCTACACAAAGTTGGTCAACATTTACTATAACAACATTCAAATGAAGAAAATCACTTGATTTTCAATCAAATCAACAGTTAAAAAACTACCCATTTCTTATGAAACACTATAAATTAAAAACTCTAGATTAAATGGAATTTGTATGCACAAAATAGGGAATTAATTTGATTAAAATGGTGTGTTTGTAATGCATGCATGTGTTTTATGTATCAGATCTTCTAATAAAATTAAAGTTAAAAGAAAATGAACAACAAAAAGAAAAAAAAAAAAAAAAAACAGAAGTACTGTGAAATGAAATGAAATTAAAGAAGATTGAGAAAATCATGCATGAGATTTAGCTGAGTTGGAAGAGACTATCGAGGTAAAATAACAGTAAAATACGAAGTAGTGATTAAATAATTATGGGAAATGTAGTACGATGTACTCCGTAGATTTGATTATTTGAGTGGGTCGGTTTAGCTTGTTGCATTGTTTTGCTATCGATTTAATTTGGGGTGGAAGGGTGGATACGTTATAGGTAGATTTGATTATTTGAGTGGGTCGGTTTAGCTTGATTTGTCTAGCGGGCCTTGTTTTTTGAGAGTATGACACGGCTTGCGTTGAGCCCGGGCCGACTGCATGTGGCAAAGGTCGGCTATAGGTCTTTTTTCTAAGTAGAATTTGTAGTGAATCGCTTAAGGGTTCGACTCGATTCTACTTGTAAGGATGACTATCACTTTTGGAGACCCAAGTCTGGACCCATGAAGAGGCAGCACAACTTGGCCCTACCCCCATGAGGGTTGTGTCTGTCATATAAATCGAGCCAATCAAGCTCGGACCATAGGTTGGTCAGCCACCCTCTACTCGTGAATACTTCTACTCAGGTTACATGTTTGAAATTTATATGATATCATTTCACATGTTGAGAAAATAATTTTTAACGTATATACAATCAAAATCAAATAAATGATTTTCTTATTATATAAGTAATTGCTACTAATCCGATCCAGACTGGCTCGGATCAAGATACTTGAAATTTAATACTAACGACCCTACCCAAAAGACTTAAAAAATATTCTCCATATATAACCCATCTCAAATCAAAACTAAATCGATCCAACCAGCAACAGCCCAATCACCTAATAATGTAATGGCAACGATACGTGTAACGTGTTGACCCTACCAAGTACAACAATGAACTCAAACCTAAAAGCACAATCAATCAATGTTATTATTATTAATAATTCAACAAAGAGTTTCTTATTAGAGTGAACCGACTAACCATCCAACTTTGTACTGGCTCAATAGCGGTGCTAAAAGCTAGCTAGAACGTTCTTGAATTTTCTTCACAATTGTGTGAAATAAAGCAAATTAATTATACTGCGATAAAGTCAGTAAGTGTTAAGGAGAGCCACAAAGTAATTACCAACGCCTTAAACATTGAATAAAGTGTCATTACCAATTACCAAAGTCATTAAGCATGGGTGTTTTAGAACTTCTTCGATGTCATGCTCACAAGAATCCCTTCAAAAAGCGCAAGCCTCTCAAGGTACGTATTCCATCTATTTCAGTCATTTGTTCGGTTTTTTTTTTTATACTATATAACGTTCTAGGTTGTAAAGTAATCTTGTTAAGTAATATGGTTTTAATTAATATGGCCTGGAGTACAAGTCATATACGGTTACATACGTAATTCCTCTTAATTTATGTCTAAATATGAAAATAAAATATACATGCACGTTTTTTTAAGAAAGATCAATTCATTAATATAAACAATAATATATGATATAGTGATAGCAAAGGAAATCATAAATACACATGCATTTTATCTTTCATACGACGACCATATTCGTCTTAAATTTAAAATGATGTCAATACTACTTATTACAATAAATGGTATAGCATTTTTGTCAAGTCTTTTTTCCTGGTCTATAAAGGGCTCTAATGCAATTGATATTGACGAGAATTGAGCCTAGGTCATGGGTAGCACATCTCGTAACTTTACCAATTAATTTGGTTGACATGTGCAAAATTTTTGTCAAGCTAATATTTAGACATTTATCTACTTAATCCGTACATAAGTTTAAGAAGGTATGTCTATCTTACACAAAATTTTACAACATATAAGATATGATTGTCACTAGGTAACGTCGTCTTATTTTCCAATGGAAACTAATCAAAATATTTTATTTCTTATGTACATTCATAGACAGTAGAGATAAAGGTAAAAATGGACTGTGAAGGATGCGAGAGACGAGTCCGAAAATCCGTAGAAGGTATGAAAGGGGTGACCCAAGTAGAAGTGGATCCGAAACAAAGCAAGCTCACCGTAATCGGGTACGTGGACCCGGATAAGGTCTTGCACCGGGTCAAGCACTATACGGGCAAGAAAGCCGAGTTCTGGCCTTATGTCCCATACGATGCCGTAGAACACTTGGTGCACCCATATGCACCCGAAGTGTATGACAAAAAAGCCCCGCCCGGGTATGTTAGGAACCCGGAGTTGTTGCCTGACCCGCGGGCCGTAGACCTTGTTAGGGAGAACTCGACTGAGGTTAAGTATTCGACTGCTTTTAGTGATGAGAATCCGAATGCTTGTGTAATCATGTGATCAAAGGAAAACAACTGGCTAGTGACTAGCGCGGCATATAACGTTGATTGTGCGTCAATGTAAAAATGTATTTCGTATATTTAGAGTTTTATTTAGTACATTAGGGTGAGTTAATACTTTCGAACCAACAAGTTGCACCACGTAGCTAAGGTGAATAGAAAGTCGAAGTGGTTAGGTTGTGTATCAGGTGAATTTAAGAATTTTGGGTGTGTATAATCGTATCATTTTGGTAGAAGTTTCAGATTAACACTTTTCTCATTTTTTGTTTGTAATAAGTGGCAAATATGTGTATAATTTAGTGTATAGTAAATTGTAAATTAAAGAGTTTGTATGATTTTCTTATGTTTTATCACATTGTATTATTGTTTGTGAAAGATTTTTGTTTTTTTAAGAGAAAATGAATTAATTGTACGGAAAATTGAGGCATTGGATTGAAACTAAACGTGTATATTATGTAACACGACCTACGGAGTACTTGTTAACGTGTTTACTTGAAACTATGGTAACGTGTTTACTTGAAACTATGATTACGTAGTGCAAAATAATTATCATAAAGTAAATTTGCATTGTGCTTGGAGTTAAGTCATACATATTACATTGTCAAATTGGTCTATGATCACTAGGGGTAGGTTTAAGGGAAGCACTATTGTGTACTCCGTATATAAATAGATTAGTATGCGAAAAGAGAGTAAAAGTACGGCTTTTTCGTATATATGATTTTTGTGTAATCGTATATAAGAGTCGAGATACTGCTGGCCAACCAATTAAAGTTACTTAACTGACACAGTCACACAACAAAGTTAGTTATCAAGTAGGTGTTGGACTGCTTGGGGAGTGTCAATGCTTGCGGGTAGCTTGACCCGTGGGTCGAGCCATAGTCCATTCAGAGTTTTAGACTCGTATTTCCGCCGAGCGTCATATATAAGCACTCACTTATTCAATTCCGTAATACTATATTTTTAATGCTAACGGATTTGGTTTTTGTTTTTGTTTTTATTTTTGAATAGCATTCTCACTCCGTTACGACCTCAAGTTGTTGAGAAAGTGTGGTGCTCTCTCGTGATCAAGGCTACTAATGAGGTAGATAAAGTTGCTCAAGTGGAGGTTGTGGCGGCTGAGGAGGTGGATGAACACGAACACGTCGGATCAAATGATAACTGTAGAGAGAATTTGGGTAAATTTGTGTTTTATTTAGTATTGTGAATTGTTACTGTCGGACGGTCTCTTAGTTTTGACTAACAGGGTCACAATTGGGGCAAATTTTTTTGTACACCCGCTAGTATGCGTTGTGTACACCCCCTTATTTTTCTCCCAATTATTATGAAACATAACTAACAATGTTTATTCTATTCTATTATGATTTTAATTTTAAATTTAAGTAATAAAAAACAAAAAAAAAAATACTAATATTCATTATTTTTCATACTCTTCAAATTAAGATCTCATTTGATATATTTCGGAGCTTAATTATTCCATTTAATTTATCAATAAACGTATAAAATAAATCTAAGATACTCATAAAATTCACTTCTGTATTCAATAATTGAGTTGATATATTAATAAATTTAAAAATACACATTTTCAAACAGACTAAAAAAATTACACAATTAAATTTCGTATTCATAACAAAAAAAATTAAATGATGGATTCACAAATTCGAAATTGAATATTCACGAAACAATCCTAAATGTTCACAATGTGATACTAGCGTATTCACATAATTAAAAATCTATTAGTTAAATTTTTTTTGAATTGTTAGCTTTATTATGTGAATATGTTAGATGAACAATCGTGTCTCATTTATCTATACTTTTATAATCAAAAATTAATTTTTGAATTCAAATTTATAAGATAGAAATATATATGATAGAAATTTATGAATACGTTAATTAAAACATAAATGAATTAGCAAACGTAAATTATTGAATATATTTGCATTAAAAAATGAATATACATATTTGAAACGAATATATGTCATTTTTTAAATCCAACAAGTTATGTTTATCAATGTCTTAGTTTAAAAAAAAAATGAATATGCGTGTTTGCTTAAGTGAATATGTATGCATTGAAAAGTGAATATGTATATTTCATTGAATTTAAAGATATTAGAATGTTAAAAAAATTGTGTCTCATCGACTTCTCTAACATATTCATAATATATAAAGTTAACTTATTCACATAAGCTAAGTGATATATTCAACAAAGAAAATTATATATACACAAAATTTATACTAAAAGATATGCTCAAAATTGAATTAACATGTTCACAAAATCGAAGTAGCCTAATGACAAAGAAATATTTTGAAATAATGGATGAGTTATTCACAAAATATAACTGATATATTCACTAAAATAATTCAAACGAATGCAATTAAAATGAATTTTAAAATATATCAAATGTGATCTCAATTTAAAGAGTATAAAAAATTATGAATTTTGATACCATTTTCTATTTTTCTATTTTATAAAACTAAACATAAAATGAAAGATAACAAATTAAATAAAAAAACTAACTATTTTATAGACAGTGGGTGGGGTGTGTATGTAATGCATAATCATGGGTGTACAAAATTGTTACTCCATATCCCCTCTCTTTTCCGTAGCTTACACCTCCCCTCCCAAATCTATACTTTTCATTTCCTCTCCTCTTTTCAATCCTTTCCAATTCTATGATAAAAATTAACGACAAGCGAGTAATGAACTAAGCAAAAATCGCGACGAAAACAATAAAATCAAGAGGTCTTCATCATCAATTGAAAAATTAATTAAAGGTAAAAAAATCGTGAAATTTATTTTTATTATATTCGTTATTTTCTCTTTAAAATTACATGCAATTTTGGTGTTTGGTTTTCTTGAATTTATTGCTACAAAACGAATAATTATGTATCTAGGTTCAAAATATTTTTGGAATATATAAATTTCTTGGTTTATATGGTAATTTTTTATATATTTGTCGATTAATTCATGTAAAGCCTAATATTTATTGTTGATGATGTGTCCTTAATTTTTTTTAGTGCTAATACAATTAAGTTGTGTTTACACTATCATTGATATAATATCCGATATTAACTGAACAAGTTGTTCAGGTGGGTACCCCATTGAAGAAGTTCATGTAATAGCTAAGTGACGTAGTACTTAAGAAGATT
>JAUEKU010163171.1:0-12001 GCA_032274805.1 Gypsophila paniculata
GTTCAAACAAAATGCAAAAGAAGAGAAAGGCAAAGGAAGCAAGACCCTCTCGGCAATGCTGTGGGGATCAGTAGCCTGGCCTCGCCTGGCTCTTACTCTCGGACGAATAGAAGGTTGATGCGGCACCACTGGAACCGGACCCGGACCCGGCATCTGCTGACCATGGAAAACCTAACAACCAGTTCCACCATATAAATTAAATCACACCTCCATTTACGCCCACGTTACTTACAAATTATAATCAGGCAAAACTCATACCCTTTTTTCGTAACCATTTTTTCAATTTTGGGTTTCTTGTGAAATACACGTATTACTGACCGACTTAAATGTGAAACGCTCTTACAAAAAGACTAACTGAAATTTCATACACAACGACTCATATTAATTTATAAAAATCATATTATATCCTACGTCAACAACACGACCCACCCACAATAGTAACTTTCACTTAGTAAGTAACAAATTAATAATAACTCAACCGAAGATGTGATAGGCTAGTGGTTAAGACGAACGTATCCCCAAAAAAAAAAGAAGAAGAAGAAGGAAGCATACATTTTTAGGAGCAGAATTAGAAACATCGACAAAATCATCACGAAACCTCTTAACACTAGTACTATTACTGGGCCCACCCTCGTCGGGCTTCAAGAACAACCCGCCCTTATGACCAGGCCCAGGCCCGGGATCCAAGCTGAGACCGAGAGGGTAGGCAGGCCCAGGAGGATAGACAGAGGGGGAGTTGAGCTGGAGGAGCATGCTGTTGCCGGCTAAGGCGGACTCAGCGCCGCCGACAACGCCACCGGCAGCGGCGGCGTAGGATTGCATGTCGAGGAGGTGGTCGAAGAAGTCTTGACTTGGTTGTTCGTTGCCTTGGTGGTTGTTCGCCATTTTTTTATTTTTTTTCGGTTTTAAAAAAGAGGCAAAATAAAATTAAAAAAAAAAAAGTGGGAGAAAATGAAAAGTGAGAGGGGGAGGGGGAGTGTAAACGCGGAGTATATAGAAGAAGAAAGGGGGATAGGTGGGAAAGAGGGGTGGGGCCTTGGAATTATGGTCTTTTTGACGACTTCTTTTATTACTCTATTACATACATTTGGGTTGTGTTTTGTGCTCATCCACACCCGTCTGTGACCGACGTACGCATATCTTTATATATGTTATTTTGTTTTAACTAGTTTGGTATATTTTAGTTTTTTTAATAATGTTATTCACAAATATTTATACGAGTCCGTTGTATGCATATAATGACGCCTTAATGACCAAAAATAATGCTCTTACAAGAATGGTTATACGAACTCTTTTTATTTTACTCAATTATTCTCACCAAAAATTTAAGAAAACGATGGAAAAATAGTACTCAATATGTTGAGTAATATCCACTTGTTCAAATATGAAAGCTTTTCAGTCTTGTAAGACAGACTCATACTGTGAAATTTACTACGAAATACTCCGTATTAAGTAAGCAAAACAAACGCTCTCTTTATGTGAGAGGTCTCATAATAATAATAATGATGTTTGTGAGACACTTTCAATCAAGATTTTGCGTCTTTAAATGGTTAAAATTTAGACAATACTCAATGTATCGTATATCCTAAATAATTGAACTAAAATTGAGTCAAGAAATCAAGTCAAATGAAATTAAAGAGCAAAAAAAGGTGAGAACCCGAGTTAAATAACCGGAGTTTGGGCAGAACTTTCAAAGTGATGGCAATAACATTCAAGTCTACTTGTTTTCTCCATCACACACGTTTCGAAACGCCGTTTCTTTTCACTCCCTCTTCTTCTCCCAAAAATTTCAGCGTTTCGACCAAGAAACGTTGCACAACAATGGCGTCCCTCACCACCGCACAGCCAGTCGTCGGTCTATCAGAAACGTTTCTCAATCTGAGACGACAAAACAAGGTATACTTCTCGAAACGCGTTCTTTTTTTCCGAAACGTCTCGTTTTTTTTCTTTTGTGGTGTAATTAATAGTTATGAGAAGTGGGTTTTATCCTAATTATATCAAATTGTATTGGGTTAGTTTTATTTTATGCAAAGTTGTGATTTTTTGTTGCTTTGTGAGATGAGAAGTTGAAAATTTATGTGGTTGAATCATGTTTTGTGGTTGTAAATTTATAATTGTTTGTTAAATTGTGTATATGGATGTGTATGTCGGTTTCGATTGGTACATTTTTAGCATACTGCTTGGAGTGTATGCTAATATTGACTTTTTTTTTGGGTAGCTAATGTAGGTATATGAGGAGAATGAATGTTCAATGTTTAGTGATAGTTGTTGAATTTTGATTTTCTGGCGATGGCGAGTTCATGAAATTGATAGGTTGTGGGTAAAATCGTAAAGCTATGAGTTTAGAAAATGGCGATTGTTAGGGCTTGCTTGGATTGGGGGTAACTGGGTAAGTATTACTGGGGTTATGGTGGCCAATGCGAGAACAAAATGGAAAAAAATGGTTGTGACCGATGGTAATGAAGCCCGCTTCCTCATTTCCACCCCTTATGACCGTCACAAAATGGACCAAGCAAATCCTAAATGAATTAGGTTAGAGGTGGGAGGGAGCTTAGGTCTTGTGCGTGTAATTGCTTTCAGGAAGGCGTAGGAATGTAGGACGTTCTAAATGTGTGGAGGAGGAATCAAGAGGGTCACGAAAATTGGGTAAAGAAGTGCTCTTTAACTTTTGGATGGAGTTCAATAGAATTACCACATGTAAGATATTTGTGTCCGTTTGGAGTTACTTAGTCTTGTCGGTAGGAATTATGAAATATTTGAAATGTATCACGAAGGTCATCTAGTATGTATTGTCTGCCAATCCTTTTTCTCTCGTCAAACTCCTGATCAGCATACATGTTCTGTATAGGTGGCGCTTATTCCTTACATCACTGCCGGGGATCCTGATTTGTCAACCACGGCAGAAGCGTTGAAAGTGCTTGATGCTTGTGGTTCAGATATTATAGAACTAGGCGTTCCGTATTCTGATCCTCTGGCAGATGGACCCGTTATTCAGGTATTTTGTTTACCTTACACTTAACTTGTGCTATTAACCATTATCAAGCGTCTAAAACTCTAAATTTTACGGAATCTTTAGGCTGCTGCTACTAGAGCTTTGTCGCGTGGAACAAATTATGATGCTATTATTTCCATGCTTAGAAATGTGAGTTATCTTCTCCATTCTCGAGTTATTAATGTGCTCATGTATGTAACTTTGTCAATTGGATATGTCTAAGTTTGCCATTTCTTCCTTAACAGGTAACACCCCAACTTTCTTGTCCAATTGCACTGTTTACATATTACAATCCCATACTCAAACGTGGTATTGGAAAATTTATGTCCACTATAAAAGATGTCGGTGTTCATGGTAGGTTCTTAGACTATCGTTTCCTTTCATTTCATTCTTTTTGACTTTTTAGGGGGTGGGAGCTTGGTTATGATAATCACGAGACATCAACATTAAGTTTGCCTTCAAATGTCCATAAAAATTCCTGTCTAGCATCCGCTGGGGATTGATGTGCACTACCTTGCTGTATGAATCTGTGATAGTACGACAATATATCCTTTAGACCTTTGACAAGAAACAGTGCAACTATATGTATCCTCACAAGTCACAACAGTAGCACACTTATGGCTTTGTCTCACTCGTAGTTAATACTCGTATTAAGTTATTTTTGATAAAAGAAATTAGTTGTGTCCGACCAATCTGCAAATTTACCCATGGGTGTTTGCCTTAGTCGTTTGTCCATCTTTCTGTGTGCTTTGATTTTGCCGTGCGCTTTTACTCACATGGATATCGCTCCAGGATTAGTTGTCCCAGATGTGCCCTTGGAGGAGACAGAAGCCTTGAGAAAGGAAGCTCTTCAGTACGGAATTGAACTGGTAGGCTTGTTCGTTTTTGCAGTTCTCATCTTTTGTTGTTTGTTTAATAAGATTGCAGTGAAACTCATCGTTTTTCTTATGTGATGTGGTTAAGGTGCTGCTAACGACACCAACAACTCCCACGGATAGAATGAAAGCAATTGTCGAAGCTTCCGAGGGCTTTGTTTACCTTGTAAGTTCAATTATTTCTTGAGCTTTTTATGGTTGATACGGGTAATATTTTCTGAGGTGAGTAGATGTTCTTGTATAATTCATTGAAAGAGTTTCATGTTGCTTGATATAAAGAATCTATTGATATCCAGGTGAGCTCGATTGGAGTTACTGGTGCTCGTGCTGATGTAAGTGGCCGCGTTCAACAACTTCTTTCAGACATAAAAGAGGTACGTTTTCTTTCTTTAGTTTGCTTTCATGTTACGCAGCTACTCAAGGGTTGTGACTTTCAGAATGAACAAGCAGCAAGTGGCTAATATTCATGTATAACACCCTTTTAGTAAAGTATGGTTAACTAAGAACATAAGAGTTGGCTAAACCATGGATAGTTAAGTTTAGAAGTATGTACCGGGTACAAATTTCAGTGTTCCAAAGTTGCTGGTGAGGTTTTTGAGTGTGGCGGCCATCGGGAAGTCATTGGTCGTCGTATTTGTAAGTATTACTCCAAGTGTTACCTTACATTAAATGTTCCATAAGACGATCACCTCAAATCTATTTAGAACTCAGGCGTTATCTTTGTTGTTGCTGCCCTAGAGTAGAGGGGTACACAATGTAGATTCCCTTACTCTCTTCCTTTGCTTACAATCAGGCAAGCGACAAACCTGTGGCAGTTGGATTCGGCATATCTAAGCCCGAGCATGTAAAGTTGGTGAGTTGAACTTTCTAATTTATCAATGCACGAAATATCCTACCGTACTCTATTAAACTGAACTATTTTGGAGCAATAACTCACCTAATTTGACCTTATACTTTTAAACTACAGGTAGCCGGATGGGGAGCTGATGGTGTAATTGTCGGTAGTGCCATTGTGAAAATTTTAGCAGAAGCCAAAACACCAGAAGAAGGTTTAAAGGAACTCGAAAAATTCACTAAGTCTCTAAAAGCCGCTCTCCTCTAGACGAAACAGAAATCATGTTACAATAATAAAGCTGTATTAAGCAATTAGGCGGCATCTTCCCTTGAGTTTTCGACCTTTATTAACCTTTCATTTTTGTTTATTCAAGTGCTTTTGAAAGGAAAATGTTGCATTTGTAGTGGCATTCTTGTGACTGTTATGAGATAGTAAGAATTATGAAATTTGTAAAATAGCGATTTCAGTTCATTTCCTTTTTGTGATGGAGCCATTATGGTTGGATTGACACTTGACACAGAGGAGTTTACTACTCTGGTCATCTATATCATCGTCAATAATTTAACAACTGAAAGTTTTACACCAGTGATGATTAGAGTATAATGCAGGAAACCCGAAAAAAGTTAGGAAAATGATCTAAATCTGCAATCAAATTGTATAGTTTCAAGCGCATCATCCGATAAAACAAACAGGAATCCAATGCAGCCGCGACTCACAAAGGCATAAGGCAATATGCCAATACCTCAATATAAGGCGCAAATTAAAGTTATGAGCCGATAGCTACAGTGAAGGAACGAAGATCACTATTCGAGCACAAATGAATACACTGTTTCACTGAAACTACTAATTAGTGCTATCTCACTTGAATCTATGCCATCCTCTATTCCTATGATGACAGGCGTAAGTTACCCAAGCCAATAATTTCAACTTAGGATTTATACAAATGACTAAAGCTGTGATCCAGGTCCAGAATGCAGAGAGACCTCGAAATCACTTGAGAAACGGGACTCCAGCCTGCAAATTAGCTTTACTTGTGAAGTGTGCTTCTAGCCTGGTTGCACATTTATAATATATTGTTTCCGGGGAGTTGTAAGTTCGTGCATTCTCGAACATCCTTCGGACGTCTGCAACGAACATTTCAAACGTCACATAATACGTCTCTGTCTCCACTCTCTTGGACATTGTCTTCAAATCTGCTCATAAAGTGCACCCAGAAAAAAAAGATATCCATTTACCGGACATATCCAAAGAGATGCCAAACAAAAACTTTAAAGGACACTACTTACCGATGGGGTTCTTGATGATATCATAGTAATCAGGTACGTCACGAGCGTCAACTGGTTCCTTGAATGGCCAAGCATCAGGATGGTCATGCATAGTCTGCTCAATGAGAAGAGGCACATACCATTACATAAAGTTGGATGTGGAACACAGGGAAGCAGATATTGACTGCAATTATAATGTAAATATTGAACAGTGAACCAAGAAGCAATGAACCGAGTGGACACATCGACATTGGCAAAATGAAATTAAGGATTCTATAAGCTGTGAAGATGATGATAGGTTTCGGATTTGTCACCAGCGCAGTCTAAACTCTAGAGTACGAGGAAAGTTAGAGCAATGTTGGCCCACCATGCTTCGTCATTACCTTTAACATAATATATCTCAACTTCTGAGATGCATAAATAATCGTTCTACTTTTCAGGTGAGTTAAATTGTTTAGTTTACATACTTTAATTCAAGTGGAGATCAAATATAATAAGCCTACAGCTCCGCGGCATTCCCAAGTACCCAACTCACACTACCTTAACATCCTCAGATAAGAGTCAAATTAGACCTCACAAACCATAAACAAAAGAAAAGGCATAAACGCATTGCATGCAAAGACGGAAGAAATGACCTTTAGAAGTGAGCGCATGAACGCAGTCAGAGACTTTTGATAGGAGCTGCCATCAGCTGAAGTAATTGCCTGCTTAAACCTTGAATATCCATATTGATCGGGTGTCCAGCCGGCCTCTCCTACAATAAATTTAGTTTAAAAGTCAAAATGTGTGGGTTCTGCTGATCTAGAAGCCAAATATTCAAAAGAGCCAAACATTTACGCCACTCACTTAGTCCTGGTATTTCATCAACTTTAACAACCTTCTTTGCCAAACCAGCCTCCTTCTGATCAGCAAAATACTCGGTAAGATTAAATCCTGACAGTGTCTCCTACGGAGCATATCTAATCGCTAAGAATGTTGGTTCATGCGCACCATAATTTACTTTTGACATAGCACATGCACAGAACAGGCAGAATTTATCATAAGGTGCAGATTTTCAACGACGATATGCTGATACAATAAAGGCTATGACAGAAAAGGATGCAGAATTACTTTCTGAAAATCAACAATGCCGGTGTAAACAGTATGGCAGTTTGAGAGCTCCCTGATTTTCTTGTCAATGGCCTGTACCACCAAAATACCACATTGATTTAGAGTGTAAAACATAAAACTATCAAAGCAAAGACAAACAAAAGACACCAAGTCAACCTCCCATCACAACTGTTGAAGTATAACTACACAGTATGAGCTCCGTCAATATTACATGATCAACAATTATATGCAAAATTTAAGAGAACCCAAGAAATAAGAACCGATTTGGCATCCCGACCACAGGTACCTGCCTCTGCCGATGAATCATTGCTGACAAATTTGTATACGGAAGCTTTGGATCTATTTTGCATTCCATGAGGATCCCTCCATCATAGTCTTTAATATACCTAGAAGACAGCATTTAACCCAAAAATATCATAAGTTGACCAAACGTAATTAGAGCATTCACTCCACAAGTCAATATCTGCACAGTTTGACAGCTCGGATTGCATGGTGGGCGGCTGGTAGCTGATGAATATGCATTAACTAACCCAGGTAAACTAAAAGGCGAGATGATAGAAACACATGAAAAAAAAAAAAGCACTTCAAAGCTTACCCGTGCCATACATCTTTCTCTAAGGAGATCCCTTTGGTAAACCCCTTCAGAAAAAGAAAAAAAAGAAAAAAAAAGGAAGGAAATGTCAATAAGTTGTCATCTAAAACGAGTCAGGAAAAAGGTAGAAGGGAGGATGGTTTATTAATCATAAAACACATAAAAAAGGTTCTTCCATTTACTCCAAAGATTCATGAATCCAAACTCAGCCACATGCCTAATAAGGGAGATTGGGCTTTTAAATAGTTTCACTGTTTCCAAGTGGTTGAGTCTATCAGACAAATACTCTCTTGCATTGAAATATAAGCATACTCACATTCCAACATCTACTCAATTGGTTGATTCTAGTCTCAAGATTGATAAACTATTCCATA
This sequence comes from Gypsophila paniculata, assembly GCA_032274805.1. Taxonomy (NCBI): domain Eukaryota; kingdom Viridiplantae; phylum Streptophyta; class Magnoliopsida; order Caryophyllales; family Caryophyllaceae; genus Gypsophila; species Gypsophila paniculata. The sequence continues at coordinate 8,044 of JAUEKU010163171.1, forward strand.
GGCTGATTGTGTCCTCCAGTCTATTTGCTGTTCAACATCAAAATAATTTTTAAAACGGCCTAGTTTTAGTGTATAGCCAAGAGCACTTCAAAGGAGACAGTGAAATGAAGAGAGCGTAGAAATTAAAAATATCTCATGAAATGTGAATTTTCTTATGATATGACTGAAGCAACATCAATGTAACTGTTGAACTTGGAGGATAAAAAAATTAGGATGAACCACTTTAGTGAAGATGACTAATGACAGCAAACATATTCCTAAGGAAAAAACCCAGTCAACTGTGGAGGTGCAATTACAAGCATCGACAATGAACCCTCCTGATATCCATCTACATTCTACAATCATTGCAATCTTATTCTTTCTCTAAAATTTCAAAATTCAAACTTCCAGCATTGCAACTTTTTACCAATTTCATAGCTGTAAATCAAGATGACCGTCAAAATAATAGTGATCATGACTCTAGAAGCAACAGAGTAACACCTGTTTAATAAAATATCCAACAGCATTATTATCGGCATATGTAAGAAAATGGGTCAATCCATCCATATCACGGGCATGCTCCTTTAAGTGGTTCATCAATCTCGTCCCATAACCTTTCACTTGTTCATCGGCAGTAATAGCACAGAAGGCTATCTCCCCGAACTTTTGGCTTCAATTATCATGGAGAAAATAAAACAAGTTAGGAATTTCAACAGTACATGTAGGTTTGTCCTTCATGCTACTTTCAAATCGTACTGGTGCAAGCGCACCAAGTTCGAAGTGTCTACACAACTAACTTGGCAAGCAGCTAAAGATCCATCTTGTGATACTCTAGACAATAAATTTATATTTTTTTACCGTCATTTCAAGCACCCAAAAGAGGCGTCATAGACTCTCAGAACAGAAAATGATGATAAAGAGGATGGTGATGTGTACCTCTTATATGGGCGGTAAGTGATGCCACCAACAACGTTTTCACGCCTGATAACCATCACCGATTTGTGGTTTCTGCAGAATACAGCCAAACCAGATATAGAAAAATCTTAGAGAACATTACTCTAGCAAGCATCTGATGACGACATCAAGGCCATACCGTTTCCGTTTCCCCCTCTCTTTCCCCTCATAACCAATTTCCACACTTATTTTTTGCAAGCAACAAATGTCAGACAGGCGACAGCAAATAACTATGCTCAGGTTTAGATAAAATTTCTGCAGCGGGTATGACAAAAGTGTTTGCGAATAAATCATCAAACACACCTGTCCATAACAAGACGAACAATGTATTCCTTTGGCATGTTCGGAAGTTGTCTAGCAAATATATTTTTCAGCCCAATTAGCCTGCGCAACCAAATGAAAAATATAGTTCCTACAAATGTTACACCATAAATCACAATTTCCTTCTCATCTTATGTATATTTACGGAATCATAAATATTAAACTCGAACAGAAAACATCCTATGCAAATAATAAAGATACCAAGTCATATGTGTATCATCTCCGTCATTCGAAAGGCATTCAAATTTCAGCTTTCCAGAGTCCTCCTGCAAGATAACACGAGAAGGTCTTCATAGATCATGAGTCATGACTTGTAAAACGTCATCAACATACTCTATGTATAATACAGCACTTTTTTCACGATCACATTCCAGTCGTAACGATCTTTCAAATTCAACTAAGGTTATATATATCGATACAGCACATTTTTCAGAATTATCAGATAATTATCCCTTCTTCAAAACAAGTTGATTTTTGCGTCCACATTATTGACACAGCTCCGATTATACATCCAACAAATTCACCAAAACACCAGTAACAGCACATATTCTCAGATAAAAACAAATGATTTAGTCACTTAATCACGATCGTTTCACAGAAGTAGCAGTAACAGCACACATTCTCAGCAAATAGCATCACTACTTCGCCTAATTATCTGCGCTTCCTCACTTAATCAGGATCGTTTCACAGAATAGCAGTTACAACACACATTCTCAAATAAGAGAATCATTAATTCGCCTAATTATCTCCGAAAACAGATGATTTCCTCACTTAATCACAATCGTTCCACAGCAACAGCAGTAACTACACGCATTCACAGATAATAGCATCATTACTTCGCCTACAACGACAGTAAAAACAGATGATATTCCTCACTTAATTACACAAACACATGAAAATGAACACCGTGAAAACGATAATAACGACAGCGAAGCTACGAAAAACCGAAACAAAAACAAGAAACAACAACCTCCTGCCGCAAACTCTCTTCACGAGCACTATAAGCGCCACTAGCAGGAATATTATCCGTAGAAACACTCTTTACTCCATTCTCATCTTTCACAACCGTCGTCGTCGTCGTTGTCGCCGCAACAGCATTGGAAACCTCCGCCGCCTCCACCTTCGCCGCCGACGCGCCACCGCCGCCGTCGACCTTACTCAACTTCGACGTCCTCGCAGCGCCGTCGAGTCTAGCGGCGGTGAAGGTGCGCATGGAAGAGCCGTCGTCGAGGTCGACGTCGTCATCGGCGGGGGTGGCGGCGGTGACGGCGGCGGCGTCGGAGTCGGAGTCGCCGGCGTCGGCGGAGAGGAGAGAGGGTGGCGCGTGGGAGGGGGAAGGTGATGCGGTGAGTTTGCGCTTGTTGTGGTGGTGGTGGTGGTGGTGGGAGGTGGCGGCGGATGCGGCGGAGTGAGAGGGTGATTGTGATTGTGATTGGGAACTGCGTGAACGCGCCGCCGCAGCAGCGGTGGCCGGGATGAGGTGTGAAGGGTGCGACTCCATCGCCGTTTGTTTGACTGATTTCACTATTTAGCTTTTCAATTATTTATATTTAATTAATTTGATTTAGCAAAATAGGATTAATATTTATCTGCTCTATTAGATATATTTAATTTTTTTTTTTGAGTTTTATCCATAAATTTTCGAGCATTTTTTAGTATCAAAATCAGAATTTTTCATAATAAAATATCAAAATCTTAAAGTGGAGGTACTACTCAAATGGATAATCGATCTATGGAGTATTTTTAATATTATATTTAATCGTTTTTGTAATGCTTACGGTGAACTCAAAAGAAACATTTCTTTATATTTTTCTAAAAAAGTTTTATTTATCTATGGTACTTCCTATAAATTATTAGATTATACGAGTACTTCGTATTTGTTAACGTACTAACGGTCGTTGTTTATAATATAATCGAAATAATTTTAGTTCAGTTTGACCTTGTTAAGCTATTTTCAATATCATTTTGTTCTTACTTTTTTACAATTCAGATATATTTAACACAAAAAAAATCAAGGTCTAACACATTTACTAAGACGACGTGTCAAACACTAAGAAAAATATTTGACAAAAATTATAGTCAAACCAAAAGCCTGATCAAATAAGATACCTAATTAGACATGCCAAATAAAACCTAAGATTTTACCCTCTCAAGGGTTACATGCGTCGAGCGAATTTTGATATCATGTTTGAGTTAAAACTTCTCAACCAAAAGTGCTAATCCGAGCTCAAGCAATTCATGGATTATACATCTAAGGTAATAGCTCAGATGTTAAGTTTTTGGGTATTTCTTTAGAGATTCTGAGTTTCATACTGAAAAACTAAAATTAATACTCAAAAAACTTAAAACTACTCAAAAAACTTACTCTAAAAACTCAAAAAATTTGACATCTGATATATTACATCAGATGTATAATCCTATTTTTCGAGCTCAAGTTCAAATCAAAAAGATTGGTTAGGTGGTTCATCAAGAACAATAGTCGACCAAAACAATACTATAAGGCCAATGTCCAGACTTTAGACCAAATCAAGATTACAATCTATAAATAAACGTAAGCAAAAGTGAAGATTGCAATTTCTTAAAAGGCCAGTGTCCAGACTTAGTTGGGCTTCATAAAATTTCAATCCACTTAGGACCTGTTCTCTTCGCCTTATTTTTTCGTTAGTCTGAATTCTGAAGTCTGAAGTTTTCTGAAGTTTTCTGA
>JAUEKU010163282.1:0-20561 GCA_032274805.1 Gypsophila paniculata
GTAAATTTTTTTAATTTTATGATAATTTAAAACTTTAAGACACGTGAAGTTTTAATACTTTCGTTAAATGGCTTGTTAATTACGATGACTAATTCAACAAATCATATTATAATCTTCGAGAATTCGAGAGTAAAGACATTAAACAAACATATTAAACTTATAATAATATTAATTAAAGTAAAAAATGATAGTAAAAAAGTTATTACTCCCTCCATTCAAGTCTAAACACCCCATCCACTATTTAAAACTAAAGAGAAAATCGATTATTCTCGACAATCTATAAGAGTAAATATAGTCATGTGGGACCTTGTTAGATTCGTTTCTAAAATTACAATAATATTATCAAACTTTTATATTTTTCTATAATACAAAACTAAAAATATTTAATTTACAAATTGTGTGCCATAAAGCCGAATATGGTGTTTGGACTTGAATGGAGGGAGTATAAACTATAATCCTATAATTTATTTGGATAAAAAAATCGAAGTTGTTTCATTAACTCCAACTATTACTCGTTAAGCATGTTGAAATACTACACGTTTTTTATTAACTCAAATATTTGTATTAATGTAGGTTAAGACTCACGACAATAATAAAAATGAATCAAAATACCGTTCGTGCGTTAATGGATTACTCTACCAAGCCAAACTCTTACTACAGATTAAGTAGCCAAACATTGGCCCTTTATGTATTCTATTTCTTCTTTCACATTTAACTCCTCGAACCCAAATTCTAAAAAACTTTTATTTTCAACTTCAGTCCTCAAGTAATTAACCACATTCTTATCAAAATCTAAATTCTAAATATTAGTTTATATCAAGAGTTAGTATTTTTTCCTTTAAGGTTAACTGATCATACCTATATTGAAGATCCTTCTAACAAATATATTTAAAATTTTAGCTAAGTTTAGAAGAAGGTGGCGATCAAGTCATCAACTAATATAAAATTCGTGAATCATAAGTCATTAATATAGGCTATTAGTTAATCAAATAATTATTTTTCTCGTTTATTAATTTAGATGATCTAATTTAAGTACAAGTAAATTAGCTAATTAAAAAGATGGTGAAATTATTAGTTGAGTTACTATGTCAAAAATTGAGCTTTACGACAATCCATGTAAGTGGTAGAAAATATTTGCGATTTTTTGAAACATGAAATTTGTGAAAATTTTATGTCTTCCATTTTTACCTTAAAGATTTTTTATTGATGTATATTAACGTTTTATAAAGTCCTAATTGAGTTAGATATGATTAACTTTAGAAAATTGATCAATAGAATGTAGATTTCTTATTTTTAGTAAAATTATATTGTCAGCCTCAGTAAATTGTTGAATATTCCGTGATAAAATATGTCATAAATAGCATAGGTGCTCTTCAATAATTTATTATAATATTAACCTTTTTCAATACAATAACAAGTATTACAAATAAACTCGTTAATTCTTATGACATTGCTCCCACACTTTGTCATTTTTATGCCAAATGTTTTTAGCTTGTTTCTCTGTAAGGCGCTTATATACAATAGTCACCTCTGTTAGAAGATCGTGACAATCCTTGCCTACGGTCAACAAACGACTACAACATTCTTTTGATACATCTTTGCCGGACTCAAACACACTTTTGTATATGTTATGACCACATTTTGTGCCTAACCCGTTCTCACAATTTTCTAACTCACTTGATCCCCTAGGACTTGGTGCGACACTTTTCTTGCAATCTTCCCATGCCATATCGTTTTTATGCCAAATTTCGCTCGCTTTTTTCTCGGAAAGGCGCTTATATACTATGGTCACTTCTGTCAAAAGATCATGACAATCTTTTCCAACCTTTATCAAACGACTGCAACATTCACTGGTTACTTCTTTTCCGGCCTCAAATACATGTTTGTATATAGAATGACCACAAGTAGTACCCAACCCGTTTTCACATTTTTGTAACTCGTTGGATTTTGAAAAACTTTGCGCGACAACTGATTGATCTGCGACACCTTCTCTTGCTAGGAAAAACAAATTAATTAGTAGAAAAGTAATTGTGATTGATGTACCCATGGATGATTATATTTTGTACTCCTTAAAAAGGATTAAAAGGTTAATTCAAATATCGATTATTATTCTTAATATTGTTTAAGATTGTTTTCTCAATAAAGGTAATATGTACACTGTCACCAATTTATAGCTATAATATATTTGAAACATACAAACTCATTACGCGTTACTAGTTAACAAAAGACTTGAGTTGTCGTTAATATATATGGAATTGTTTTTATTGTTCTCTGCCGGTTGATTCTTGATATAATTAAATATTTATGTGTTTGAACAGTAACAGTTATAATAAATGATATTTCATTTTAAAGGTGTGAGTACGTTTCATTATCTTTTATCTTTTATACCTTATTTTATTTTTTGTTTTTATCTGTTTAACACTACCGTATGTTTGACTTTTTTTGAAAAACATGAAAATGTAGTGTTAAACAAAAAAAAATGAATTAATCTTTGTTAAAATTACCTCCTTTTCTTCGATTTTCGCAAAATACTGCCTATTTTTTTTCCCAAAAACTACCTAACTTTCATTCCTCATATCGATTGGATATTTTTCTTAATTCAATTATACTCTTGTATATTTCGACCATACAATTTTCATATTATTCACGCTCTTATTTGACACAAATCATAATTTTCTCAATTTAATTTCTTACTCCCACATAAGGCTAATCTTGTTTAGTAGTTGTATCTTCTAAATAGTCGGTATCTTATGAGATCGTCTCACACTGTGAGACTTACTTTTTATTAAACAAAATCTATTATTAAAAGAACAAAAGTAAGTTTCAACTATTTTTTTGGAAAACAAAGGTGCGAGAAAACCAAGTTATAAATGAAAGGTGGTCGTTTGCAAAATGACCTAAACTATTTGACCAAAAAAAAAAAAAAAAAACTTATTTTTATATATAGTAATCATTATGCTACTTGTAGTAATCAATTCTCGATTTATCGTAGCATATTTACTTTAAATTGGAAAATAATTTTATAATAACATTTAATAAGACTGTTTTATCAAAGACTTACTCTTAAGTAAAAACATCTAATTATTTCATAGTTTCTTAAATTAATTAAATTTTAACATGCACTTAATTATGTTTTAGAATTTTTAACAACCAATCATTTATTATTGTTTGATAAATGTCAGTACTAGCTCATATAACCACTTAGTTTCCGATTTGTATATTATATAGTTTAGATAGTGGTAAGCCACTCCACCAAGTAATTTGCCTATAAAAAGAGCATGACTTAGTACTTCATTCAGTAAGCCTTATCAAAGTCGTCCCTAGAATTTAATTAGTCATATTCTTCTTGGAATTAATAGCACAGTTTTAGGCATTATTATGGAAGGTCGTCTAAAATGTAAGCTAGAACGAGAAGTGGATATAAGAGAGAGAGCAACTGATTTTTTCCACGAGTTTTATCACAAGAGGCCTCATGACATTTCTGTTGTTAACCCTGATTTTGTTCAAGCTTGCGACTTGCATGAAGGTGACTACGGTGTTCCTGGCTCCATTATCGAATGGAAATACTCCATAGGTATACTTTCTTTTTATTATAGGGTTAATTTTCATAGTAGTCCGAGATTTAGAATTTTGCATGTGGTATCCTTATTTTTAAAAATAAAAAACTTTGACTTAAGATTTAGAATTTTGCATGTGGTACCCACTCCAAACTATATCTCATACGGAGTACAAAGGACAGATAAAAGTTAACTAATCTTCTTGTACGTAGGCCCTATTCTTTTGGATTTAATTTCAGCCCAATTTAATCAACTTTAGTCCAATCCAACTCTTTATATGCGATACAGTACAGTTTTGTTCTCCGCCTATGTTTAGTCAAGTTAAAGTCACACTTGAACTTTAAAAAATCCAAAAGCATAGTATCGTAGTACCCGTTATACAAATTGTTAGTTAAGGAATCGTCTCAACCAAAAGTTTAAACCGATAGTTGGAGTTCCACGATCGATTATTTACTTTAACACGCCCCTCATACTGGCGTCCTCAAACCTGGTGCTTAAATATTCAGATGAAACCGATAGTTGGAGTCCAAGATCAATTATATAGTCTAATACGCACCCTCACACGAATGCCCTTTGATATTGAAGTGTGGATTGCAATTACAATCTCCTCATGCAGCACGAATGCCCTTTGATATTGAAGTGTGGATTGCAATTACAATCTCCTCATGCAGGGGTGGTGAGATTCGAACCAGTGATATCTCAGTCATTTTAGCTCTGATATCATGCTAACGAACCATCTCAATCAAAAGCTTAAGCTGATGGTTGGAGTTTCAAGATCGATTATATACTGTAACGCAAATCGTCTACAGTCATAGTTTCTACAATATTTCTAATGTTATTTAGGCTAACGAAGACGTCAAATTCATTGATAAATATATGTTGTAGATGGTAAGCCACAAACAATGAAGGAATTAGTGGAAGTGGTAGATGAAGAAAACAAGATGATGAAGTACAAGTGTTTAGAGGGGGACCTAATGAAGTGCTACAAGAACTTTGACATCACTCTACAAGTGCTTCCAAAGGACAGCGAAAACAGCACCGTAAGGTGGACGTTCGAGTATGAGAAGATCGAACCTAGTTTCCCCGACCCGACTGCTGAAATGGATGCCTTGATTACGCTCGCCAAAGTAATTGACGAACACCACGACCATCACCACTCCCAAAAGAAGTAGTATATACCTGAAATACTTGTTCGATATGAGGTTTACGAAATGAAAAAATAGTACTCTCTTTATTTCGATAAATTAGCCTCGTGGACTTTCTTTTTGTGAAAAAGAAAAATTGGGTTCATGAAGCTAATTAATTGAAATAAAGTGAGCGATAATATTATCAATGTCGACATCCTATGTGGGTATGTGTGATGACATCTGGGATTTGCTCGAATGTATCGTGTGTTAACTGAGTTTGAAAAGGTTGCTTTATATACAACAGTTCCAATATGTATGTCAGTATGTGCGTCGAAAATATATGTTGTTTTTATAGAAATGACGCGGGTGAATCAAATCAGAAAAACTTATACTTTCGAAAATAAACAGGTTAAACTAGAAGAATTTATAATTTTCAAAAATATTTTTTAAATCAAATCAAATTTATATGAAACATATTGTGTAACTTCGATGTATTTAAGATACTAGTAACTAGGACTAAAAAGATCAACTCTTGTTCATCCAAATACACATGCATTGTAACGAATTAACGATATACTTCGAAACGTGATAAAGACGTGACGCCCTGCCGATACTGATAATCATGCAGTCCATTATTTGAATTATTTTAGGTCAATGTTGAATATAAACTTTTTTTTTTTCTGGAACGCAACATTGGAGATTTGTTTGCTAAACATTCCCTGTCATCGATGAAATTATGTACCCGGCTTCTTTTCACCAGTTATACCCGTACCAATTAACAAAAGAGGCTTGCTTTTACACATTTACAGCTTCACATCAGACATATGCTTATCGAAGCATCTCATTAACGACCAACTGTTCAACTTGAGAAATCGACTAAGCAAGGAAATCACTTTGCGTAATCTTTGGCATTCATAGAACTATAGAACCACGTTCAAAACCAAAATCACTAAAAACTGCAGCATATTTTATTGTTTGGGACCAAATGTACCATTTTTCACAATCATTGACGACTTGTCTTTCGAGCCAATATCCAAAACGGATTCTGAATTGCTGGGTTGGTTCTCGACACATACAGGTCGTGCCCAGACTTTAATGTGACCCTCCCGAGAAGCTGTAAGTACAGACTCTTGAGTAAATAACACGCCTGAGAGTGGTTCAGTGTGAGCACGATGAATGACCACGGGATTGAGCTTCGGAACATCTCTCATGCAGGGAGAGGGCTGCAGTGTACCCACTGGACTGACATTGTCCCAGTGAGATGACTGGCTTGCAGTACTATAAGTGGGAGACCCACCAAGAGGGGACCCACCAGGAGCTCGTCGAAGAGGCACCACAATCTCATTAATTTCTAAGTCCCACAGAAGTAGTTGTGTGTCCTGTTGCAAAGAAAAACCAAACACACAAGTTCACCCAAACAAATCACAATCTAGTGTGAGCACCAACCATGCATATTAGTATATTACAGCTAAATTGATTGCAGTACTACGCAAAACCTTGCTGTCTGTCAAGGTCTTACGCCTTACGGAGCCGGGTTAAAGGAAAGTGGAAGACGCATTGCCGGAACAAATGCAGAGATACTCTTCTTTTTTCTGGGTATCCAAGAATAAACTTCTAATTTGAAATGCTTTTTTTTTTGGGAACGTGTGTTTTTGGGGTCATTATGGTTTTTTCTTTGGCAGATGTAAGGATTGGTACTTACATAGTAGTGATATTCTCAACATTAACATAAAGATTAATTTAGCAGAATTAACCAAAGAACTATATCGATCTAGGCCCTGCACTGTTTATTAAGGTAGAAGAGGATCCATCAATTGAAGAACATGCAAACTCTTCCGTTTAGCGTTGCTCAATCAAATACCTGAACAAGGTAAAATCACGTAATTGGAAGTTTCTTTTCCAACATTTTGGAAAATAAAGTAGAGTGGAAGAGTCTAAGTTCTTTCTTAGATGAATTGCAAAGTCCTTCCTAAAATGTTGAAATCATTAAACCCTTAGCCTTAACTAATTGACTTCCTGCTCAAATTCTGAAGCTTACATCCAAATTCTGAAGCTTACATACAACTTGTTCTCACTTCTCAGAGAGTATTTTAACATGTACAAAGAGAACAAGCAACATGTCCTAGGATATATGCATGAGTATGCTTTAGACAAGTCTACGTGATTCATGCAGCCATGCTCCAATATCATACATGAACATGAAATACTTATTACTCCACTAGTTTTTGCTTGCTGATAGAAATGTCTCCCATTTCAACAAAGCGACTATGGTCAATGTTTTGGCGATAGTAGTTTCTTACTTTCAAATATGACCCTATAAAAGATGCGAATAGTGATATCCTTCTATTAACTACCAATACAAACTTTACAGCCAGCAATTCAGAATCCACAGAAATGCCATACAGAGTCAGCATGTTAGACTCTGAATGTCACACTAGACCTAATTATCATATTGCCGGCCGGAAGTTGGTATATCAAGTTTTGTGCATAATACAGCAATAGATATGTGAACAGAAGGCGCAAATTTGCCGCAATCTTAGGTCAACACAACAGAAAAAAAAAATAAAAAATAAAAAATAAAAGAGAATTTGGGAGCTCACACAGAAGATAAGATAATTTAGGAACAGTTACGAGAAGTTATCTACTAATTTGATATATATTGAAGTTCGCAATCACAGGCTAGTGGTTAACAAGTTCAAGAAATTTTGCTCACCTGACCAACGGAACCAAAACGATACACTACATTTTCGCCATTGTCCTCAGAATTTGGAGGTGACCAGTAAGGGTCAAATGCTACTCCACTAACCTGCCAATCATTCAGATCTTAATATATTAAAGAATCCAACATTTGAAATTCATTGAACATAAGAGTAGAAGGCAAATGGTAACAATATCAAACAACATCCATCATAAACTCGTAACTACCACATGAATTAAAAGTTAGCAACAGTAAATTGTTGTCAGCGCAAATATATACTTACCCAAGAGTTGTGCCCCTCTCCCCAAGCTACAACTTTCCGGTCTTCCATACTCCAAACTTGAACCAGATCATCCTCACCACCCGTCAATATATACTTGCTGTCCCCACTGTTAACCAATTGCTTCAATGTTAACTACATATTTCCAAAAGAACAATTGGGCTGACATGTCTCAACTTGGTTAGTGGAAGTGAAATATGCTAATATAAAAATAGCTTTTTACTATACTTGGAATAGGACACTGTGTCCCATACATGTCAACAGTCTCAGCAGAGAGAACAAAATAGACTGAATTACTATTCTGTCTTTCTAGAGCCTAGAGTCACGAACAAGTAAAACTCAACAATTATAAGTACCGAGGTAAGAAACCGGCTGCTCGAACACTAAGGATCATTAGCTTAGATTACCCAATTTAAGATTGTGTACATGTGCAATTATCTGGGAGAACGAACTCCCAAGGGAATGCCTTTACACAAACCGAAGAAAATAAAATACAAGACACCGGCAGAAAGAATCCCCTACCTCCAAGCACAACAAAGAAGGGCCCCGTAATAACTTTTTCCACCGCAGATAAGTTGTTCTTTCTTGTAGTCAAATACTCGTAGATATCCTGCATTTGATACCAAAATTGATCGATTATGCGATATAATAATGCAGTACACATAAAACTACAATGTTTTACTCATTTCTATACAGCATAGAGCAGTCAAGAGAATACCATCTCTTCCAACAATGGCCATGTAAACACCATCATTTGAAAATGAGACGCAATTGATTGATCCTTGACCTATGTGCCATCTAGCAGTTGGATTACTCTGCTCATAAATTTTAAATGAAGTATGAGAATAGAAGACATGATTCAAGTACAGATTTTGGATCATCTACATCAATCCGTTAAAAGCTTGATTGGTTTTAAACAGCCATATACAAGGCAAGCAACTCCAAGTGATGAACTGACGGTGCATCAGTCAACAATTGGTAAAAAGACTCCTCTCAATCTGTGCTACAATATCCATGTCATGTACGACTGGCAACCACTATTCTCAGGCAAACAGACACCAAATACATAAACAATTATTGAACTACTTTACTAGTGCATCTACTTTACTAGTGCATGAGTTTTTACTCTTCAGACAAGTAAAAACTATGTCCAGTGACACGCCTTATATCTGGGACAAATTTTTAACATCTTTAACTTAAAAATTAAAATAAATGGTGAATATAAAACCTTCAATAGCAAAGAAGTATCTACAATAAAAAAGACTAATGAGTGTACCTTATTCGTTCGAGAATGGACTACAGAAAACTGAGTTTGATCTTTGCCAGCAGGGAAAGTAGGGTCAACAACACCATCTTTGTTCTGAAGTGAAATATATAAAACAACAAAAGAGGGACAAAAAAATTGAAAAAGTAGAATAGATCAGTACAACTGGTAGCTGTAAAATGTAAGTTTAATACGGAGTAATGGATAAGCTTCAGGACTTCTAGCATGTTGTTCGTACCTTCTCATATACATACACATATCCATCTGCATGAGCAACAACAAAGGTGCCATCACCCTTTGGCACCCATGCAACACTAGTACAGCGACTGCAAACCAAACCACAATTGATCAGACTGTCATAAAACATTACCACTGACCCATTTAACTCCACGAACAACCAAAATTTTAAGAATAGCTAAAATCTAGAGCAAGTAGTATAGCAAATAGAGTGCAAAAGCAAAAATGTATGGTTAAAAAGTCCTAAAAGTCTAAATCATAGAGCATAAGTACACATTCTTGGATTTGTGTGTTCAACACTTTTTGAAGAATTTGGTAGCAGTGCATAAAATGCATATCTTGGGTATAAGCATAATGAGAGTGGGAAAGCAAAGTACTACACTTTCAGATTCAGATTTCGATTAAAACTTTTTTATAAAAAGTAATGAAATACAGAGAAAGCTAGGTAAGTGATAATTATAAGTGGTTATCCTTAAGGCTCAATCTGTAAAAAATTAAAAAGGAAAAAAGATCATTCATACTTGCTTGAAATCAGTTCATGGAAGAAGACAAGATATCAGAAAAGTACATGGAAGAAGACAAGATATCAGAAAAGTACAAAAAGGTAGAACTTTTGTCAGGTTAGAATGTATGCCATTGGAATTGTTTGATTATTAAAACACAAGGTTGCGACTTGTTACATTATATATGCAACGTCTTCATATCGTGACTTTAAGATCATGCCAGATTTTTTAACCTTGGTGAACACCAAGTTTATTACTGTACATATCTTTATGTTTAAAAAGGGTACAACATCCTCTTCTATACTCAAATATTAACACAAAAGACAAAGTGAAAGGCAATAACTACAGTCCTAAGGTCGACACATGAAAGATGAAACAATCCTCAAATGGACTCACATCTTCCTAGTACTTGTAGGAAACCAGGTATCCTATGCAGAAGTCGAAAACACTTGTGTAGGTATTCAATTCATAAACAAGCAGATAAGACTCAAACTGTAGTCAAATAGAAATAACCCAAATCCAATCGAGGAATAATCAAATTTTCTTTTTTTCATATCTCCTTATTTTAAATAATATTTCAGGTTTGCATTTTCATGATTTACAATTCACCATTTAATTAACTGTGGAATTATTTTAAGGTAACAGCAAAAATGGTATGGCAATATGGCAACCAAAGTCAAACATAGACATAATGACCTGCATATATGAGGGGAAGCAAATGCAAATGCAAATGCATAAAAAATAAATAATAAAAATAAGGATAAGAAGAGAAGGCCACTACAAAAGTTGTTCACCAGTAAAGAAACTAATTAAGTGAAGCATAAGGCTATGAACACACCAAATCAACCAACAAGTCGAGTTTAAGAGCATGATGTGTCTAATAGTTTAACACAAGATCAAACTGGAACATAAAGAGACCCATACTAGTCATTATAAGCTAGTTTAGAATAAGTTTTAGTTAAATAATTGTTAGTACCAGATATATCGGGTATAAACCGAACTTGTTTGCAAACATAAACAAGTCTAGGTGAATCATGCTCGAGCTTGACTCATTAATAAACACTCTTGGTTTTTCAATGTGTGTCGTTTTGCTTAACTACACATAGCTCACACAAAAATAAAAATAAAAATAAAAATAAGAATAAAAAGAAAGCATCAACAAAGTCTTTGACAAATACTCCAAAGCAACAAATTTCACTGAGTATCTTGACCCCATGTAATTTTCACGCAAAATACATAACTTCAAGCACGTTCTACACATAGTTAAGAGTACTTTGCAAGGCCGATTACCTTTCTATCCGATCTGAACTAAATTATGTTCATATCAACAATAAATTTTCCCTCCTCAGGGATAAAAAATAAAAAAAAAAAACCCGCCAGCTAATGGTAATGCATGCGTATTAGATATTCGTCCAGAGGCGTACTACTAAATAGGAAAAGAAAAACAAAATTTACATACAACTGTGTATTACTTGGTGTGGCTTATGCAAGAGGCATATCAAAGGCGCCCTAAGCCATTTTGACCTGTGCTCCACTAAGCTTAAGTGTGGCTGAGGAGCGCTTTTCAAACTTAGATCTATCCAAGTAAAATTTGTCCATGTCGACAATTCAACTTTGGATAGGGCATTCATCAAATCACTCAATGAATGTCTACCCTTCCCCCACCCATCATTCCCCATTCCCACCTTCCATCTCTCTTTATCTCCCAAGATGTCAACAACAATCTCATCAGCACACATCAATTGTTACCATAATCCTAACCAAATCTATACGTTCTCTTCTAGCACCCTCAACAAGATATCAGAAGAAGAAAAATATCATCATTAAGTTTCCTCCCCATTCAGAATCGCAAACTCAATTTCCTTCTCATAATTTGAATCAAATTAAAGACCTAACTTCTTTACCCCTTGACACTAACAGATGACACCAACAACATAAAACGATAGAATATATCTCAAAAAATATATATAAACAAAAAGCACAAGACAAAGGAGAAAATATGCTTGCCAAGCAAATTTTGAGTCCTTCCAAAAACGAGATTATGAATAAAAAAGCCACTGCTGGTCACAAGTGCTATTGCCAAATCCATCATCAAAAACACCCCTACTATGAAAGATTTTTAAGAAGCCAAAAAGTATATAGAAATGGAGAGATGTATATGATAGACAAGTATAGAGGCATAACGTTCCTGTATCAGCTCGAAATCCACCAAATTAGGCTAAAACAAATATAAATAGGATTTCTAATTGTGATCACCACAATCATATATATTGAACCAGAGTAACCATTCACTAATGTGTATGATAATACACATAATGCGCAAGCGGAAAAACTTCAACTGTAACAAGACTTTGTCCGCGCAGCTAAACAAAAACTCAGGCCATCTCTTAAAAACATTGGATTGTTACCTGTTGTTTACCGATCCATCTTTATTATAATGGTGTATGCCAACCAACTTTTTGCCAAGATCTTGTAGCTGCTGCCTCAGCGACACCGAATATACTAAAGAAGAAACACGCCAAAAATAAAATAAAATAAAAAAGTCACTCAGCACTTTCAGAAAGTCTTTCAGGAAAACTTGTGGCAAAGAAAAGAATAGTAATTACCATCCCCCGAGCTCAATCCAATTAACAAATCATGCCCATCCTTGGCATCTGGATCAAATGCATGGCAAATAGGGTTCGAGTTATTAAAATTAATTGATTTAATTGGATCCTGCAACCAGAAGCAGATATATATATAAATAAATAAATAAATAAAAATATGGCCTCAACAACTGCATAATTAGAAAAGAGAAAGAGTGTACAACATACCTTATCCTGAGAATTCGAATCACTTATGAAAATTGTATCCCCAACATTGAACACTAAATACGTCCCTTTTCCGTCAAAGTTAAAATTGCTATTCGTATTACCCGTGCTTACTGGACCAACAGATCCATTTTTAGTAGTACCATTAGCATATTTACTACCTCCATTTCCTCCAACAAAGCTAAGTGTCCTGCCGTTACCAGCACCTAATAATCTGGCAGCTGCTGACCTAACCCCACTGGCAACACCTGTACCTGAAGTTGACGCTTGTGTGCTTTGACTCGGTTTGTCTTTCAGATGAGCAAGGGTCACCTGAGAACAAACAGTTCAATTACTCTCCAACGATGTTCTAAAATGACAGGTGGTGGAAAGACAAGGTATACATTCACCTGATTGCAAAGTTCTCAGATTCTAAACAATGAACTTAGTTTGAAGCCTCACTGATTAGTGTTGTGCTGTAAAATAGACAGCCTATGTCGGCACAAGTTTGAATTTGAAATCCAATGTACCTTGTCTCTCTATACTAATATAAGCAAGCCCCCTCTCCTGCCCCCACCATGAAAACTTAATAATTATTCGCCAGATGGACAGAACATGTCAAAAAAAGACACCATCTTAAATAATTTTCGTAAGAATAGACGAATTCAAGCCAAGTAAAGCCCTAATACTCTTGTCAGTTCTGGCAGCAGAACTTTTCTCTAATCTCACAACTATTTGCAGTTAACTTATCCCATAGAAAACTTAAAATAAAAAATAAAAAAAATGACTGCTGTCAGCAGAATAATCCATAAACAATAATACTCTATCTGTCACAGTCATTTGTTTACCTTTCTATTTTTAGAATCGACGTAAAATGGCTATTTCTTTGTATAAAGATATAATTTCCGTCAATAAAAATCAATGAGGTGGAAAGAGCTCAGTCTTGGCTATGTTTTTGGACGACATGTTAGATCATACTCCGTATTATATTTGTGTGCAAAGAAAACCAACAATTTACCGTCATTTCCAAAATAGAAAACAAAGAGAGTACATAAAAGCCTGGAAGAAGTAAGAACATGACTAGGACGGACAATAGTAATTAAAGGCTGTACGTTCTTTCATACCAAGTGAAAAATGGCCGTTCTATTCAATTCTAATCATCGCCAACCCTAGTTTTCAGGTGACAACTAACAACGGACAAAATAATTGCAAATTCCTTTTTTCATACTATCTACTCCGGTCTATTTCTATTATTTGTTTAGCTTTCTAGTTCGAGAATGACCCTAAATTGTTCGTCTCACACAAGTATAACTCAATCAAGTTATCACCCAAAATTATCAGCACAAACCGACCTCCTTCACCATCAGAAATTTTTATGTATCTAATTACTCCCTTTGATTCATTCATTTGTTTACCTTTCTATTTTCGGATAGAGCTTAGTATGTCGGTTCTCTTCAAACACAAATATAAGCTGATCGAGTAATCATCCAAAATCATTAGTCCAAATCAACCTCTATCCATCTCATAAAATTTTATGGATCAAGTTATATTTTTATACTTACAAACGATCAATTACGTCAACAAATAACTACGGTAAAGGGAGTACATTTTTACAAAGAAAACTACCTATTTCCGTACAATCACAAAATAGAAAGATAAACAAACTGCCAAAACCGAGAGAATAACCAACTATTTTTGGATAGAGCTTAGAATGTTGGTTCTCTTCGCACACAAATATAAGCCATCAAGTAATCGTCCAAAATCATTAGTCCAAATCAACCTCTATCCATCTCATAAAATTTAATCGATCAAATCATACTTTTATGCTTACAAACGATCAATTACGTCAATGGAGTACATTTTATACAAAGAAAACTATCTATTTCCGTACATTCTCAAAATAGAAAGCTAAACAACCGACCAAAACAGGGAGAATAACCAACAATTCAACAAACCACCAATCATAACGAAGAAGAATTAATTCAACACTGAAACAGACATTCAAATTTCAGAACAACCTCAATCGATTTCTACAAACTCACAAATTTCACAAAACCCTAAAGAAAGTTTCATAAGGCGAGAGTAATATACGTTTTGGCACCCCCTATGGTATAATCCTAGAATCGCCCCTGCTCACAAACGATCAATTACCTCAATTCTCGAAATAGAAAGCTAGAGAGAATAACCAACTAACCACCAATCGTAACGACAAAGAATGAATTCAACACTAAAAACACAGACATTTGAATTTAACCAAAAAAAAAACCTAAAGAAAGTAACATAATCACACCTGAGAAACAGTTTTGGAATGAGAATAATGAAGAAGACCAGAAGGATGAGACTTTTCGAAACGAAGCTTGTAACGACCTTCTGGAGTTTTAAAGTACGTTTTCAGTGAATTTGTGGATTGATTGTTAGCTCCTCCTACTCCGCCTGCAGCTGTTGTTGTTGATGTTGTTGTTGTTACGGATGACGACGATTGCGGCGGCGATGGCGATAGTATTCCGTTGTTCATCATGGTGGATCAACAAGGGTGTGATCATGTCATTTTGATTGATGGAAGTTTCTAGGGTTTCATTGAGAATTGTGTTGATTTGGAGATTTCATTCATTCATAGTTCTGAGTTGACAAGTTGGTGAGTTGATTTTGGGGTTGGGTTGTATGGTGAGCGCAATGTTGGACAATTTGGAGTTTTGGAACTTAATTTTTGCCGTCCTAATTTTACTCGATCTACTCCGGATTTTTATTTTTACTTTTTTTTGGACAAAAATTAATAACTTATTAAGTTAAATTCAGTCAATTTGAAAACACAATTATTTTGTTACGATAGATTTTGATTCCAGATCAAAGTCAAATTTAGTTGCTAATTACTTCCTCCAAACTACTCATTTCTTCTCATTTTCCATTTTAGTAAATATCACGCATTTTTTACCATTTCTATTTTTGTCAAATTTTTCATCAATCTCATCTACATAATCTAGTTACCTTTTATTTTTCCACCAATCTCATCCACACAATCTACTTTCTTAATCCATATGTTAAAATCAAATGGGGAGAAATGAGTGGTAAGGAGGGAGTATTATTATTCGTTGCTTATTATGCTTTTTTTTCCTTCATATTTTTTGTTTTATTTGAGTTATTAAAATTTAAATAGTCATCGGAGCGACGAAATTTCGGAGCGGCGGAGAAAACGGTGGTGGTGGTTGCGGAGTACGGCAAGGGTGGTGGTGAGTGTTGGGAGTGTTGGGGTTGGGGCGGTGGGTGGGGCTGCAAATTGCTGGGGGTGGGGGGTGGGGTTAGGGTTTTACGTTAAGTTGTTTTTTTTTTAAAATTATTTTGGGAGTTTTTTTTGGGTGATTTTGTGTTTGATTTTATTTATTTATTTATTTTTAACTATTTTTTTTTTTTTTTTTGGTGAATTGTAAATATATATTACTTCAAAAGAGTCAATTACATTCGCACCATTTACATCCAATTTACGACATTCATCTTCCTAACTCATAACCATCCAAGCATTATACAACGATTATGGAGCATCTCTTTAATCTCACCTACTATTCTACCTGGGGCTATTACTCTTCCTTCTAATCTGCATATATTCCGAGCATGCCATATCTTGTATACCAGGCCAAGCACAGAAGCATGTATTATCTTCTTCTTCCTCAATGAACTGCATCTCCATCTCGCACTCCACTGGAATAAGTCGCCTTGTGGGATCTGCACTCCCAGCCAGTCAGCTAATCCCTTCCAGCACAGCTTACTAAACTGGCAGCCAAATAACAGGTGCATTGTGTCCTCAGAAGCAGCTTGACACAGTTCACAAGTATCATCAACCACAATACCAAATCTCCTCAATCTCACCTTAGTTAGCAACCTGTCCTGGATAGCAATCCACCCAATAAAGGAGTGCTTGGGGGGGCTTACTCTATTCCAGACAATAGGCCACCAATTGACCTTATTCTGATGTCCCTGCAACCAAAGGTAGCCATGCTTGACAGTGTAATGGTTCTGATTCTGGCACCAGACTGCTCCATTATAACCTTCCTTCATTTGGTCTCTCACTTGACAAATTCTTCTCCAAACCCAACTTGTGTTCACAGTGGGTGTATAAGCAAACCAGTCCTTCTCCTTTAAATAAATATGAGTCACCCAACGTATCCACAAGTGATCAGCTTTTGTAGCCAACCACCACACATATTTACCTAACAATGCAACATTCCATAACCTGCAGTTAACAATGCCTAATCCACCAGCCTTCTTATCTGTGCAAACTGACTTCCATGATACCACTGGCACCTTCATGAAATGTTCTGAACCAGACCATAAATAATTCCTGCATACTTGCTCAATTCTATCAATGATTGTCATGGGAATGATAAAGATTCTGGCCCAATACGAATGTAGTTGAGTAAGCACAGCCTTTACCAATACCAGTCTGCCAGCATAGCTCAGTTTCCTTGCCCCCCATCCTCTAATCCTCCCCACTACCTTCTCCACTAGTCTAGTGCAATCACCAATAGCCATTCTCTTATGAGATATAGGAATCCCAAGGTACCTAAAAGGGAAATTACCCTCTTTAAACTTGGACAGTCTTAGCACATCAACTATCTCAGACTCCAACATACCATTAAAGTATATATCAGACTTATCATTGTTCATCTCCAAACCTGATGCAGCTGAAAAAGTGGCAAAAGCTCTAAGCATCATTGTAATAGAAGGCTTGTCACCTCTACAAAACATCAATAAATCATCTGCAAAGCACAAATGACTCAGATTCAATGGTCTGCAAAGAGGATGGAAGTTAAACTCCATAGAACTTGTAACCTCAGAGAGGACCCTGCTCAAATACTCCATACAAATAGTGAAGATGAGTGGAGACATGGGATCACCTTGCCTGATACCCCTTTCACCTTTAAAAAACCCAAAACTAGAACCATTGAGAGATAATGTATACCAAGGAGTGGTAACACATTCCATAATCCATTGAACCATTTTTCCAGGGAAGTTGAGTGCCTGAAGCATTTGTTTTATGAAGCTCCACTCTATTGAATCATATGCTTTCTTGAGGTCAATTTTCATTAAGCACCTTGGGGAACAAGCTTTCCTCTTATATAATCTAACCAGATCATGACAAATCAGTATGTTATCCACAATATCTCTCCCTTTAAGGAATGCACTTTGATTATCACTAATAATCTCTGGGAGCACAGCAGCCAATCTGTTGCATATAACTTTGGAAATCACCTTGTAAACGACATTACAGCAGGCAATTGGTCTGAAATCAGCTACACTCACTGGTCTTTCCTTCTTTGGGATCAGAGTAACACTAGTAGCATTGATCTGTTTGAGTATAGTACCAGAATCAAAGAACTCTCTAACTGCAGCAACAATATCAGTCCCCACAATTCCATAAGCATCCTTAAAGAATTGAGAAGTATACCCATCAGGCCCTGGTGCCTTATTAGGTGGTATTGAATATAAAGCCCTCTTAATTTCACCATCATCTATAGTATCTATCAGCTCCAACTTCTGTGCTTCTGTCAATATTTTGCCCTTCCTCACAACATTCTGAAATACAGGCCTCACTGGCTTCCTAGAACCCAACAGCCCTTTATAATATTCCACAAATGCATCTTCAATATCATGAGGCTTAGTGTACACCTGACCATCTAATGCTTGTATTTTCAGAACCTTATTTTGCAATCTCCTAGCTTTGAGAGTAGTATGGAAGTATTTTGTATTATCATCCCCCTCAGCTAGCCAATGTACCTTAGCTTTTTGGGCTAGGAAACTTCTTCTTGCCTTCTCCAACTCAATATAGGCTTCAGCTGCATTTCTTTCTTCTGTTTGTAATCCCAAATTAGAAGCATCAGCATGTAAGCTGCCCTGCACTCTCTCCAGATGCTTTTTAGCAATTTGAGCAGTAGTTTCAATGTTATCAAAGCATTCCTTATTCAGATTCATGAGCATCTTCTTTAGTGCCTTCAGTTTCTTAACCACTTGGTACATTTTATGCCCTGGAATACATGTCTGCCAACCAGTCTTTACTATATCCTCAAAGTTATCATGTTGCCCCCACATGTTGAAATATTTGAAACCACTCTTCTTCTTCTCCCACTCTGGATAGAAATTCAGTGTACATGGGCAATGATCAAATACCCCCTCAGGATGAAACATGACTTCAGTATTTGGAAACTCCAAAAGCCAATAATCATTAACCATAGCTCTGTCAATTCTGCTAAATACCCTATCCCCAGCTACTTGCTTGTTATTCCAGGTGAAAAAAGCTCCATGTGCAGGAATATCAGAGATGCCACACTCCAAAACACAATCCTGAAACCCCCTA
This sequence comes from Gypsophila paniculata, assembly GCA_032274805.1. Taxonomy (NCBI): domain Eukaryota; kingdom Viridiplantae; phylum Streptophyta; class Magnoliopsida; order Caryophyllales; family Caryophyllaceae; genus Gypsophila; species Gypsophila paniculata. The sequence continues at coordinate 18,802 of JAUEKU010163282.1, forward strand.
AGTTCATTAAGAGTAATTTCAGACCCTATTCTTTCATTCATGGCCAATACATTGTTATAATCCCCCATTGCCAACCAAGCTCCATTAACCCTCCTAGACATATCTTTCAAAGACTGCCACAAAGGACTCCTTTCTTGAAGTCTGTTAAAGCCATAGACAACAGACAACCACCAAACAACACCATTAGGTATAATTGTAATCCTAGCATGAATCACCTGAGCCTCCTTACCAAGGACCTCCACATGATACAATCCAGGATCCCACATCAACCATATACGACCACCCTCATGAACATCATTATTATGAACCATATTCCAATGACCACCCAGTCCCTGATGCACTTTATCAATGGAACCAGTTCTGACTCTAGTCTCAATTAGTCCTACTAAACCAATCTTATTCAAATGCAAAAACCATCTAATATCCTTCTGTTTATTCTCATTATTCATACCCCTAACATTCCAAAACCCAATACTACCCATTACTACTAATTTGAGTTTTACCTTTATCAAACACTTTGACTGAGTGCTCAAGACCTTCCAGAAAAGTCTTTCCATTCCCAATATTCATCCCTTCCTGTCTGTTTAGCCGAGTGATGATCCTAGCAGAAGATAAAATAGGCATCATAGTATGCATTGGTGTTGTAAGATCACCAATCCCATTAACAGGTCCCTCCAAGGTAGCCTCCTTAGTCACTACAGGCTGTACTTTAGGTTGCCACACCTTATGGACCCCCACTACCTTCTTCTTCCCCCTACAATCCTTCTACCCATGCTTAATGCCCTTGCAAACTTCACATATCACAGGCTTCCATTCATAATGCATAAGCTGCCTCTACTCTCCCATCTTAACCTCCACCATGACTCTAGGAAAACCAATGAACGATTTAGTCATTGTATTGCTGTCACATCTAACAGGCTTACCAACAAGACCAGCAATCTTCATTAATGCCATTCCCAAACACTTCAAAGGTAGTCCATAAAATCGAACCCATATGGGCACCATATCCGCTCCTTCCTTGACCATCTTCACCTCTAGAGTCCATTCTTTCACGACAACAGGTTTATTATCGAAGAACACTGGCCCGCCTTGCAACACCCTTTGTTTCACCTCTTCCGTCTTAAACCTCACTAGAAAAATGCCACTTGAATGAAAGGAAATTTTATCATACTCCAAGTGTGTAACAACTCGGTTTTTCGTGACTTTAATTAACTAAGGCGAAAATATAATTAAGTTTAAACCAGCGTCATTAGTATATATTACAAACTCAAAATATTGTTATCAGAATATAGAGTCATATTATATGATTCGAGTATTGGAAAATAAGTGTATTATTACATCACTCGAAATGAAAAGTAGAAAATGATAAACTGTAACACCCCGTGTTAATTTAATATAAAATAATAATAAAGTTCAATTTCCTAATTTAAAATCAATTTAATTTTCTCCTTTCACTTCGTATTTAAAACGCGCCAGAAAATTTCTCGCGAATTAAGTACCACTTCTCATTCCAAAATCTCAATTATCGAAAAACTTAAAATAAATTATTATTTCTCAAAGGTCAAACTTAGTCCTTGACTTTTCCGAGCCAAATTTTCGAAAACGAAAATTTAAAACTTAAATAGTTTCTAAATATCGAAAGAATCATATTTCGAAGTTTTTATAAAATTTAATCCCGACTCCGAAATTTCGAAAAGTACTATTCACCCAAAATAATTTAATTCCTTTATTACTCTAAATCCATTTTTAAACACTTTTAA
>JAUEKU010163283.1:0-11999 GCA_032274805.1 Gypsophila paniculata
CTAATACAAGATACTCAAAAAAATTACTTCTCCGGCCATATTCACGAAATCCTACATAGCTCAACATATATTCTTAAAACTACTCTAAAATTTGTACTCTTAAACTGTTAAACTATGAAAATGGATCTGATGAACAAATATCGACACAAACTCGACTCTGAAAAATAAATATTTATTTGGTAATTAAGCAAGCAAAGCATTCCTTAGTGTGATCCTTGATGGCTTATCCACAAAGTAAGAAGTAGCTAGTAGTGGACAATTCGACAAAGGTATTCCCACCACACTACGTATACACCACACGGCACCAATCAAAGTGTGATTCAAGTGTTCACTCACTTGGACTACTTGTTTTGAACCACCTCTTTTATTACGTCTATATGTCCTTGCAAACCGCCCAATTCTCCACCTTTAATTATTTCTTTTTGTATTTTTAATTAATCAATTATTAGTTTACGTGTCTTGAATAACGTATAAATTTACATGGCAAACATCACACATCTGAGTGTACAAGGCCACATTTGATTGTCCAATGTCTTTCTCTAATCGTATGTTTACCGGACATATATTAAAAGTTTTTATAAATCGATCATACTAAGAAATATATTCTCCTAATGAAATAATAATATTGAAGTATATTTTTTTCGATATGTATATATACATAGATCTCTAACGTGTGTCTAGTGAAACGTAAAGGAAAAAATCGTATATTATAATATAGTTGCATGATAATCCTATTAATTACTCTGTATATATAACTCCGTTCTTATTTTAATTATCATTATTAGTGATATACTCCGTATATTTTACCATGCACATGATGCATCTTTAATCACCTATTCATCTTTAAGTACTAGTGATAACCGATTTTTTGTAACTGATGATCATTTTAAAAAATGACCAATATAATTTTATAGATTGATATTATTTTAATGATAAATTTTAGCTATCAAACACCAAATATGAGTAGTGCACGTCAAGGGGGCATATAAGTATATAACTAGACACTTCTCAACCAATCACCATATTTAATTTTTATATACACATACACGTATTGTGTAGGAATTAATAACTTAAGGATATACAAGTATTTGGCAGCTCGAACCAATCTTTTCGTGCCACGTGTTATATCACCTAATAATTCATAGCCTTGCAAAGGTGTAAAATTTAAAAAAAAAAAAAATAAATAAAAGTAAAAATAATCATAAAAACCTTTGAGATCAAGTAAATGACTTTTCGGCCTTTAAAGTTGTGGTTGTATGTCCATCTCTACCTTTTGGGCCATCTTTCTCTTGCCCATTCCTGGGGCCCACTCCCTAATTCGTCGTCTTATACAAGACAAAAAACTTGTATGAAACCGTTATATCGAGTGATCATCTCAACCAAAACCTTAAGGTGATGGTTGGAGTCCAACCAGTGACCTTTTAGTCATTCTAGCTCTGATACCATGTCAAGTGACCATCTTAATCAAAACCTTAATGTGATGCATGGTTGGAGTCACAAGATTACTGTATACTCTTGGAGTAAACTCTGATACCATGTCAAGTGACTGTCTTAACCAATAATTAGATACTCCATATAATAAATTTTCTGTAGATTGTCGTGTTTCACACTAATTTAATACAGTAAACTAGTGTGACACATAATCAGATGCATTAATAAATAATTAAGATTAGTAAAAGTCATGACAGAGAAGATTATTTGACATTATTTCACTTAATAAATTGTAACATTTGCGTTCTTGTATAAATAATTCTCGGATGCGACGGTCAGATCACGAGTATTATTCAATATAAAGCAAGTTCGGAACAAGAAGGATAAAGGATTAGTTAATTACTGCGTGATGCGTGAGCTCATGAATCATGATACAACTCACTACACCTAGTTAGTGCATGCCTTTGTTTCAATAATGTTTCTCTTGTATCTTCTACACAACAAATATCTAAAATAATTACGTAAATACGAAAAAACTCGGAGTATATAGGTTAGATGATATAATTATCATAATACGTATATAATCTTAGAGAAAATACGAATAGCTAGTACGGAGTAAAATATAAGAGCAGAAAAAAGAAATGAATAAATTAAATTGAGTATATCTGTCTCAATTGATCGTTGATTACTTGTCTTCGTTCAAACCTCTCTTAAAAATTGAAAAATTAATAATTAAGACGGGAGATTTATCTTGTAACTATACTAGCTACTTGCGTATAGTTGTATTATAAGTTATCGATTATATGAGCAACAAGAAAAGTTGTATGGTCAAAAATCGAAAATAAATATCACGCAAATATTCTACGATCAAACCCTTACAAGCATTCCATGATTTTATAAATTACAATTGACCGCAAAATAAAATAAAATTACGAAATATTTCCAATAATATAATGGATGTATATACGTCTTTTGGTAGTTGCCAAAAATGCTTACACTTCAACGACGATCTAATAATTCTAGCTGTTACACAACTAGCAAAATCATGTAACTCACTCTTTCTTCACATTGACTTCCTAATTAATCAAAAAATTCACGTAGATTTGCATGTTGTACCGTACCTCATAAACATTACTTGTACAATCTTACAAGAGAATAATTCTAGCAAATTCTTTGAATGAATTAGTAATGCCAAGTCGTAACGTTTACACTTAACAGCTTGATCTAGTATACATCTAGTGAATAATCGTATATAGCATACAAATTATTTCTTTATGACGAAGTTTCTTCTTTTAAATTGAGTCATTTATACGTAATTTTATACACAAATTCTTATATAAAACCGTCTTATTTTAAGTTAAAATAAGTTCACATTACATATGGAGTAGTTAATAGTGACCACTTTTATTAATTTGGTAACGTTTTTAATGGTAGTAGTACACATTTATCGTAGTACTCAATTTGATATATTTCGTATCCATTTAATCATAAATAAATAGTAAATTTTATCATTTTAATATTATTTGTAACCAATTCGTGCTTTGTAACTCTTTATAAGATAGTCTTATGATAAATTAAAATAAGACCGTCTTATCAGAGATTTACTGAATTTTATAATACTTTTAAAACAAGAAGATTAGATTGTTATTTTATAAAGAATGATCATATCAGTAAAAATAAATAAAACGACAATTTTTTAACCATCAAAATGCAGTATATATGTCGTCACACATATATATTTTTATTCACGACTTTGGTTAATGTAATTAGATATGGAGTAAATTTCCGTAAAAATTGTTTTGGGACAGGATAGTATGAAATGTTATTTAATTTGAGACGGAAGGCACATAATTAGAAGAACAAGTACATTCAAAATTTCAAATCAATAATATTAGTACATTATTTACCACCAATAATCTTACATGTGTTAAGACCAGATAATATTGAGTTTTGATAAACTCGTATCTATTATTGACCGACATTTAAGTGATCCTTCGTCCTCATAAAAGATATCAAAAACATGCGAGAATACTAAAAAAACATACATCGGATGTATTACCTCAAATTAGTGTTTTTCTGAGTTTTGCTATAAAGTTTTTGAGCTATCTATAAACACTTTATACAAAAATCAGAAACTTTATAGGAATGATCATAAATTTTAGTGCAAAACTCAGAAACTTAAATCATGATATAATACAAAATCCGCGTATTGACTTATAGATACGATCCGAGTAATATTTAAAATGAGATTGAAATGCTTGGACGATATGATGATACCTTTCTAACATTTCTCCGGAAAAAAGTATCATACATTTGATGTACTACATCAAATACTTGTTTTTTTGAGTTCCATTATAGAGTTTTTGAATATTTTATAAAAGGTTAACATAAGCTCATATTTTTTTATAAAAAACTCAGAAACTTTATAATAAAACTCAAAAACTCGAAATGTGATGTAATATATCGGATGTATAATCTTCATATTGCATTTCTCCAAAGTGTAGTGTGAAACCACTTCAATATATATCACTCCATATATATGCATATGTCGTACTTACTCAAAGAAAAGTAAAACTAAAAACCACCAACCAACCAAATTTAACACCAAACTCCATCAAAAATTTCAATATTATCTAGAATCAAAAAAAGAATAATTCCATGTTATAACGTTTAAGTTTGCAACTTAATTAAAAAAAAATAAATTAATGTTCTCCTTGATTGACAAGTAGGCAGATTAGATGCAACTAAACTTTACCACACAATACTTTTACTCCTATGACTCTACTACTCTAGCTACTTAGTATCAAATTAAACAAATCACATTTACCTATTGAATATTTGAATTAGCAATTACTTTATGAGAGTCGTATACGGATTATTTGTAACTAAAACGTATTTTTTTTTATCTATTTAAATTTTATGTTTAATGTTATATTTCAGAATCAGGTAATTTTTTGTGATTCAATTAAACATTACTCATATATTATCCTCTTGTATCATTGTATATGGTCTAATTAAAAATCGATCAAAGGAAAAATGTAAAGAAGTAGCTAGTTGAATATGATGGAATAATCATAACTACCTATCGTTATGACAAAATTGAATTGTAAATTAATAGACCTTGCAGGAGTTAGTCTCTTATAAAATCATTTTATACAATATACAACGACCTTATAATAATAGCTTTTGTACACATTATTTATTATAGACAATATAGAGATATATTTAGAAACGTTAAATATTATATAACGGTTTTATCTAAAAATTCAGACGGTTGTCATACTACTTCGTAGACCGTAGTGCTTATGCGTTTCTTCTACGTCAACGCTTCTTCTTAACCAACTTTCCCGTAAAATTTCATCACATCATCTTATACACAACATGACATATACTCTCTTAATTACGGATAATTATTAGCCAATAAATCTTTTAATTTTTTTTATTTTTTTGTTTTTTTTTCATACATTATATATATATATATATACACACACTTTGTTGGTCCATGTCAACAATCCATTTCAAAAAAAACAAAAAAAAAGCGGACAACAAAAACTCAAATAAATTCCAAAATATCGTAAAAACATAACAAACAAACAAACTCAAAAACCTTAACGATGGAGTTTAAATACGAAAAACCAATGAAAACACAAACTCGAGGGAAAGTAATTGGGAAAGGGTCATACGGGGTCGTGACCCTAGGATATCATGACATTGACGGCGAAGTCAGTAACTTCGCCGTCAAGTCATCAGACAAAAATAATAAAGCATCAAACGATGCTTTGGTGAACGAGATTGAGATACTGCGTTCAATCTCGTCACCATATATAGTAGAGTACCTAGGCGACGAGGAGACCTCGTCGTCTAGGAACTTGTTTATGGAGTATCTCCCGGGCGGTGACGTGGCACGAGGCGGAAAAGTGTCCGACGTGGACCTTATTCGGTCGTACACGTGGTGCCTTGTCACCGCCCTGAATTATCTTCATCAGAATAAGATTGTTCATTGTGATGTGAAAGGTAGAAACCTTTTATTAGTGGGGCCCGCTAATAAGCGGGTCGCCAAGCTGGCGGATTTTGGGTCTGCCAAACGGGTCGGGTCGGGCCAGGGGGCCGAAATGGTGCCACGTGGCAGCCCGCTGTGGATGGCCCCGGAGGTGGTCCGGGGCGAGGAGCAGTCATTCGGGTCGGATATATGGTCGGTTGGGTGTACAGTGATTGAGATGTTTACTGGGATGCCAGCGTGGCGGGACAGTGGGCCCGCCACGCTGTATAAAATTGGATTTTCTAAAGAGCTGCCCGAGTTCGCTGACCAAATGCCCGAATTAGCGAGGGATTTTGTGGGCAGGTGTTTGGTCAGGGAGCCCGGGCAGCGGTGGGGGTGCGATCAATTATTGCAGCACCCGTTTTTAATTCCTGTATCCGCGGAGAAAATTATTTCTCCGCGGAGTGTCTTTAATTTCTCATCGTACGACGAAGAAAATGAAGACGATGACGATTTTTATGAGACGGGATATAAGAATTGTGATGAAGTTTATGCCAGGGGTAGGATTGGAAATTTGGCGGGTTTGGTAGGGGCAAATTGGGAAAGTGATGGTAATTGGGTTGAAGTGAGAAATTACGTGAGGACAATAGGGGCAAATTTGGAAATTTGTAATGTTGATAAATCTGGTCGGAGTGATGTAAGTGTTGAGATTGATGAGGTGGTAGTCGGCGGTGGCGTTGATGGTGGACGGTGTGGATTGGATAGCTCGACTTGTCTAGAAGTGGTTAGTAGAGAGCAAGATATTGGAGCTGTGAAAGTGAAAGATTCGTCGTGTTTGAATTTATTATTTACGTTGTATTGTTTCATATGTAATGGATTATTATCTGATGTTATTATTCTGTTTTCGAGAATATTAATACAAATACAGTGTTTTTGGAACAAATTTATTTCCATTTTCTTTCGATTTGTGGTCGTTTTTAATTTTTCGATAGGACACCGGATTAAATTAAAGTCCAACGTGAGTTTGCCTGGAACTCCCTTGTTTAATGCCTCTAGGCAAAATGATGTAGCTAAACCAATAAAGTCAGCACCAAACTATGTTGACAATCTAAGTTCAAAAATTACTGTATATTTCATCCGTTTTTCGATTTCTTCCGACTTCGAAATTCCCCCTCACGTAACTTGAGAAACGAGAAATATCGAATTCGTTTTGTCGTTTAGGTAAGCTAAAGAACACCCATTGATGAGTCGATGAAGATGGAAGATTCAAGTTCAATGTACATAGCCTTGAAAATGTCAAGTGTAGGTCAAAGTGTATGAAATGGAGAGACTTTTAGTTGTATTTTTTGGATAGTGTAGTTGCCAAATGTGAACTCCAAATTTTTTATGACAGTCAAAATAAAGTTGTGTATAAACTTCACTAGTTTGATTTTCAATTGTGCACATGGCTCAAGTAATACTTAAAAGTTCGACAAATTAAGCTATTATTGTAAGAGCATTATTATGGACAGTCTCTTTACGATAATTTTTCCAACTTTCTCGTCTCACTAATCAATGGAGACTATATTTTGTTTATATTGATGACAAATACAAGTGACAAATATATACGAGTATTATTTTATTAGAATGTGAGAAGTGAAAGTTTGAAATTGTCTATACCGTTCATAGCAATGCTCATCATCGCAATCAAGTAATCAACGAATGTGAAATTATAAAGATATAATTGTCTTATTTCCCAAATACAAAGTTTTGTAAGGGAACATCTTACTACATTATATATGGTACTGTACTTGTATAATACACTATCTTAACCATTATACTTCACTATATACGATAGAAGTTATGTTAATCACAAATGCTCATATGAGATCGTCGTGCGCGTATGACAATCTCTTTGTGACTAAAATGTGATGTTCGTCTACCTCCAGAGAGATTTCGAACTCCCACATAGGACCGTTCAGTACTTGAGAGAACACTGAAGGAGGTAATACTGTCTTCAATCACTTATTCAATTTGAGTGTAGACTTCTCTCGTTCTCTCGATTATTGCCATCATTTACGTTTTAATTTAGGGTTTCCATTTTACTTGTCATCGACTCATCGTCATTAGGCTATGTTCTTTATAGCTGAAGCCCGAATATAGCTGAGCTAAACTAAATTAAATGAAGCTGAACCAATAACAAAACCTTAAATATTGTACTCTATACGTAATTTTCCGTTTCAACCGTAAGAGATCTATATCTTTTGAAGAAAGATTGTCTACCGTAAACAATATTTTATGCAAAATTTGACACAATTTTCATTTTTCTCGTGAAAAATTAGATTATACGAGTAGCGTACTTTATTTGTACATTGTTTTGGAGATTGACGTTGACATACTCGACAATCATCCATATTTTGATACCGTAGCACTTGCTTCCGATGTAGTCGTATTTTGAGAAGGCATATATGAGAATAGTTGCAGGGCACATTCTCCATTGATTTACGGAGTAATTGTTATACAAAACCAAGTCACAAATACTAAAAGTAAAACAAACTAGTATGATAAAAACGGGCAAACGGCCCTCAAAATCCCTTTCGACAAAGAAATAAGATAGAATCACTAAATGACTGCAAATACAGTGAGTTTCCGTTGCTACACTTAGTGGTCTCCTGGCATGTTCTTGATGATGTCGGAATCACCAGCATCGATGACGCTGAGGCAGCACACCCTGTAGTACTTCCCGCAAGCAGTTCCAAGATCGACATTGTCTGAAATTACAGCCACGCAAGTCAATAATTTAAATCTCAGTTTCTCAGTAGCGCATATTTGAGATTTTGAGGTCATGAGCGTAATGATTGTAACTTTGCCTTGAAAGGAGTGACTTGCGTAACATAACGCAACAACTTTAGAAAGTTAAGAGAAGAGCACGACAAGAGAAGAATGACGCTTGTGTTTTCAAATGTTCTTTCATCATATGAAAATAAATATGGATTCAAGTACGGAGTAAAAACGTTGGGAAAATCTACAGAATGTTGAATTATATACCTTCGACAGGCAGACAACGGAATGAAAATGTAAATTACAAAGGCAATGCAACAATAAAAGGCGGAAATTGGCAATGAGAAAAACGGTACTTACTTCCATTGTAGTGGTGCACGCCAACCTTGGCCAACATAGCGTAGTACTCAATCTCAGACTTCCTCAGTGGGGGACAATTGTTTGAGATGATGACCAACTTGGCTGTAAATCAAAATACAAATCAGCGTCCACATAAATTTTAATGTTCAAAAATGAGAACTTCGTAGCATGAGAGACGGAAAAACCAACTGCCAAGGGCAATGCAACGACTATGACGGACATATCACACAAGTGATGGAAACACAGCAGACCGACACAGTCAAGAGAAAATTGTCATGCGCATTACTTGAGAATGAAAATGCTTCATTACTACTCCGTATATAGCATTCCATACCATTCCAGAGCGAATCTCAGCAGCTCACAACAACAACTGAGCTACTATAAAAACACTACTTTGTATGTCGTCATCTGAGATGGATTCCTGATAGAGTAAATAATTGTTTCCAATTCTTATGGGAATCCCACTTAAGAAAAGAAACCAAGTGAAGATTGAAGCATTTAAACAAATTAGTATAACGGAATTTTTCTCTAAACAATCAGGACATAATCCATGTTACATCGTGATATTACGACCATTTTATCAAGTCCAACTTTACTCCAGACAATCAACTCCACATCATAAGTACAAGAGAATCCAAACAATTATAAAGCCTAGGCATAATCATACTCGAAATCGATTTCCACTAACTACGTATATGCAGTCGATAATCGCCTCACAAAGGTTCAACACCTTGATTATCAACAAAACATGAATAGAAAACCGACATAGAACAAAGAATGTATGTACCTTTGGAGGAACGGAGGGTTTTGAGGACGGTTTTGTAACCAAGAGTGTACTTGCCACTCTTCATCACAAGAGCCAACCTATTGTTGATACTCTCATGAGTCTTCTTCTGCATATATTTCAACCACCCACCAATCAAATATTCAATATTTCATCACCATTTCAACACAAAGTCTCAATAAGACGGTCTTACGCTCTAGCTACCTATTCAATATGCCTTCATTTATTGACGGTCTTACAATTTGTAAGTGTAAGACGGTCTCTCATAACACTTAACTATTATTTCAATACCATATGATATGATATGATTCAACAAACATTAAGAGCAACAACAAAATCTTCAATCTTTCATAATTATTTCAATACCTAATTATATGATTTAAAAAAAATCATAAAATTTCATCTTTTTATTGCAAAATTTTACACAACCCACAACAAAAGCTCCAATCTTTCATCATTATTTCAATGACATATGACATAATTTAAAATTTTCATAAAAATAACACCTTCTTCAGCAAATTTTTGCACAACCCACAACAGAAGTTTCAATTTTTTTAAACAAATTCATAAAATTTAGTCCTTTTTCTGCAAATTTTTACCCTACCCACAATAAAAGATTCAATCTTTCACCATTATCTCAACACCAAATGATATAATTCAAAAAAATACATAAATAATCAATCAATGCATTAAAAACATGAGTGAAAATTTGAGATTTACCGTCTTTTTGGAGGCAACCATTGTAGCAAAATGTTGATGAGACAATGAAAATGATGAATGTAGATGGAAATGTGTTGGGTAATTTGTAGTGCAATGAAAAAGGGGGAAGAAATTAGGGTTTTGTGAGGATTTTATAGGGTGGATTACACTATTGATTGTATGACCTAGTTAAGTTGTTTTGTGGGTTGTTTGTAATTTGGCCTTCTGGGTTTTGTAGTAGGAGCAACCAACCATCCCAAGCCCAACAACATGTAATGCAAGTTTAGTATTAGTGTAAGACTCGTGAAAAATTACGGGATTATTTTGTATTTTGTATTTGTATTCGAAAGTGAATGTTATGATTTTAAAGAATAGGAGAGAGTAATGGACAACGAAGGCTGACCTCGCGCTATTGTCTCTCGAAAGAGTCACGTTGCAATTTATTCAAATCTTCTGTAGAGAAGACTTAAGTGTAAAGTGTCTAACCATTTTACAGCCCTATTGAAACGATGCACTCGTTTGAGTTGTGTTCAGCTTAAAATCAATCAATATCACCTATAAATGTGTAGTCTTCTCATTATTTTTAGTTCCTTGTATTTATCATAAATGTCATTACTTGATCAAATATGGAGCATAAGCTTTCAAATTCAAACTAATTTACCATGTTCTTATCTTTCAACGACTTAAATAGCTCAAAGGTCGTCTGAAAGTGTTCGTCTTACAGTCTTATAAATATTTTTGATAGTGAAGCTCGAATTAAATCTACCATACTCCAACAACATATTTGTCAACACTCGATGTACTTACCTTTTAGTAGCCGTTGTTTTTAATTTCGAAGTTTTCATTTGTGCTTAATCATGGGCATATTAAATTTGTGGTAATTTGGCCTTGTGGGTTTTTTGTGTGTTTTTTGGTCATTTGTCAACACTTTCATTTGTGATCAATCAATAAAAAAAATCATTTGTGATTAATCATGGACATAATAACTATGGCTAAGCAAGTCCTATCATTATATAGGTATATATTTTTCCAGGGCTGACCAAAAAAAAAATTGCATTCAAATTTATTCATACTTTTGTGTTTTTACGATAACAATTATGAAAATTCATAAATTGCCTATTAAAAATGTTTTAAAAAGAAAAAAAAACAATTCATCACTTGATTCTAAGTGTTAACAGATGAGGTATGACTACGAGAGTGTGAACAATATAAATCGGCAAATCCTCAAAAAAATTGTTATTGGATTGTCAAAAAACAATCTTGTATATTTAATGTTGTTTGTAATTTCACATGGCTGGTTCTCAAGAATTTTTTAAACCAAGTTGTCCACTGTCGACAACAGTGTATAATTCTTTCGCCGCACAAAGATCAAACCTTTGACCTCATGATGAAGGAATCGAGCGAACAACCACTACACTAAAACCACTTGGTACGTTCCCAAAAGTAAATCATATAGAGAATTCGCTTTTGTCCTACTCCGTATAACCATTCAAGGGCCATCTCGTCCACCCCCAAAAAAAAAAATCCATAATTTCAAGAATTCACACATACCGAGTTACCGACAAACAAATCCGCCCAAAATTAGACATGGCAAAACTGACCTGACCCGATTGATCCGACCCAAAACCCGAATTGACCCGACCCGACCCAGACCCGACCCGAAATTCGTTGACCTGAAATTGACCCGAAAACTCGAAACAACCCAACCCAAAATGACCTGACCCGAAATTGACTCGAAAAATTAATTCTAGGTAACTTGAAATGATAAAAAATAATTAATTTGATATCACATATATATTGTACCTCTAAAAAATAACAAAACTTCTACAAAACTATCTTCGGCGGCCAAAAATCATACTTGTTGACCAAATTTGTACCATTTGACCCGATAGTGACCAGACTCGAAAATGACCCGACCCGACCCGAATTGACCCAAACCCGAAATGATCCGATAACAGCAGACCCGAGACAGACCCGAGACCCAAA